>JAPYYX010004411.1:0-11719 GCA_030522605.1 Cremastinae sp. B BG-2022a | reverse complement strand
CGAACGAAAAATTTATAATTGATTTAGAACGATCGAGATTTTCGTTACCCGGTTCATAATGATGCAGTCATCCCTCGGGTTCGGGTTTTTTTTTATAGACAGAGAAAAATAAATAAAAAATATCGGGCTTTACAGGATCGCGCGGAAAACTGCGGAAAATTAAATATAAAATATTTAATTTTCAAACCTGTCAAAAAACAGTGAGCTCGGAGATAAAGAGTAGCGGTAGCTCGAGACGTACAGTTGACGTTCCGTAAATGTATGTACTTGCCTCGAGTCTCTACCGCGACTCTTGATTTTTATTTATTGATAATGAAACTTAAAATGGAAGTTATTCCAATACATTTTTTTGTGTAACATACATATATTTTTTAAAATATTTCCATTTGCGTCACGTATATAAAACAAAAAAATAAATCAATAATGAGACTCACGAAATATAGATTATCTTCAATGATTTCTTTAGGATGAAATTTAATTAATTTTTCTTAAACAAATGGTTTCCTAAAAGTAATGAAAAAAGTTAGATAAGAAAATGGCAATTATCTTACGATCGATCCGAGAAAAAAGTAACGCAACGTTTTTAGTACACTATTTTCACTCGGATTGTCGAAATGGGATAAAGAGAGAAAAAAGTAAGGTCTGACGAAGACGAATCGTTTTGGTTTCTGGGTTTTACTCCGAGTAATCCCAAGAATCGAGCGAATGAAACAGACACTCGTCGAACGGTTAAATTTCGTCCATTCCCGAGAAGAGTTTCCAGGGTGAAGGTATTCTCTTGAATATTTTGAATCTTAAGAGCTCCTCTCAATAAAGCAGTCTCGCAAAAACTACGAGATCGTTTATCCAAGTAGAAAATATATATATGAACTTCGATAACTTTCATTATTTCAAATTTAATTGAGTGACTAATTCTGATTTCGTGAAAGTGGATTGCGTGACGCACGATTTCGTATTAAATGTTAAAGACCTCGGTGAAGAACTTCCGGAAATTAGCGGTTATGAAAAAAATTATAAATATTCTTGTTTATGTATAGATTACCACAAGAAAAAAATTCTGGAACGTAAATTGATTTTCTAATAATTGGATTTTTTACTTGATTCGTAGATATCTTATCCAAAAATTTTTACTGCTCTTTCTCTATATTCTTAAAGGGAAAAGAGTCAGGCCAAGCGGAAATGTTCGCTGCCTCGCGCTACGAAGAGATGAAACGATGAAGTTTTTGTCCAGAAGCGTGCTCCAATATGCAAATACGTGCAGTTGTCCTGGAATGAATTCGGTTATCCAGAACCAAGATTCTTCCTCGGGGTATGAGAACACCTACGATCTATTATAAGATAGAGATCTTTGATGTTGAAATGAGGTGCTGATAAGCCAAAGAGTAAGATGAGTGAAGAACGATAACGTCCTTTCCTTTAATCTTCCTTTCGTGTTGAGTTTCGTGTTTCGTCCCGACGAAATGTTACTTACATATTTCATAACCCGCTCTGCTTCATTCTCTTTCTTTTCTCTCTCTCTCTCTTTTCCTCTTATCTTCGTAATAACTTTAAAAGTTATCTTCTTTTTGCACCCACAAACTCTGTCTAAATTTTTTCTCGCTTTCCGCGTAATGAAATTTGACAAAGGATTATGATTTTATCATTTTAATCCTTTTATTATGAGAATATCAAAGCGGGCCATTTCGGCACGATGAATGGGCAACAGCTTTTTCCTTCTTAAAGTTTAATTCCGGAGACTTGACAGTTTTCGTGCTGCAAATTTTTTTGCAAAATTTGTTCTCGTAAATTTGGATAATTTACATTTAGATTAAACATAAAAAATGCAGACTTTGCAATTCAATCGCAAGAGAAGATAAAAAATTAAAGTAGATCATATGTATATAATACTTTTGTAATTTAAAAATTAAGTAGAGAAACCAGTTGAAAAAAACGCATTCAACGGCTATTTTATCGATACTAGCAATAATGTAAGACCGAAGCATTAAACCAAGCAAGATATTATTTGGTCGAATTCTATGCCTGAAATTACCGACGTGTGAAAAGTTCTTAGGATTTTTTTTTTATTTTTAGTATCTTTTTTATTCAAAGTATATTTTATTAATATACAAGTATGTTGTGTACTTGCTGTACGATATAGTTAGTTTTATATTTGCTGCTACTATAATATTGACATTCCCATCTCTGCGGTCGTGAAAGAGGCCTATGGAAGATCTGATTGAGTAATGTCGAATGATCATCACGATCAATATGATTGTGAATGAAATTCACTTATAATATAGCAGACTAATGTCATAGTGATTCGATAAACGTGATTATCAACTTTGCTCAGTGTTCAACGTTAAGCACAGCCTGGTCAAATTGCAAATGCCGAAATCAGGAGACCGAGAGGAATGCAAAGGGAAATATAAAAGGGTCAAAATGTCAGACATGGCAAACGCGGTTTCATCTTTGTTGCCGACCAGCTTTCTCGTTTGCGTTCTCTGTCACTCTCTGTTTCGTTCTGGAATCACGTGACAAGATCATTTAAGCCAGATTAACTCTTGTTCTACATACATTCACCGGCTTGAACCTATCACGTAACGCCGTGTTCGTTAACCGGCTTACTTTCGGCTTCCTCTCTGTTCCGATACAGTCGAAAAGTCACAAGAGCACTTCGTTTTGAAATGCTCATTATCATAACTATGTCCGCAATGATATGCCCGCTATGTACGCACCGTTCTGCAAACAACTGTCCGTATCCAACGTTCGCACGAAAATCCTTTGAAGCTCATCCATTTTTCGGTAAATGAGAATTTATTATTTAAAGTTAAAATTAATTATGAAGGGACGAGTTCTCAAATTTATTATACGTGTTCCGGATTATTATATCCTGTGTATTTCTGACCATCTGACCGACTAAATTCAGAAGTAGGTCAGGCCAATACGCGTTATCGGGAATTTCCTATTGATCTTCAAATGCATTTTATTTTACGTTTGATTCAATTATTCACGACATTACTTCCCTACAAATTGTATTTCACTTTTTACCCGGAAGAAGATCTTCTATAAGTAAAATATCCATTTTATGAAGGAACATGTAATCGCTATAGGAAATAATCGCAATGTCATCTAATCTTGATTACGGAGGATGCACACTGAATCTCATAAAAAAAATTCACTAGTTAGAGGCGCAATAGATTTGCAAGCTCACAAAAAAACGAAGATCAAAAATGTGTGTGCTTTGGTAAGAATTAGTTCACGTCGAAATATGCTGAGGTAGTGTCTGGTATTTTTCCATCAAAATATTATCGCAAATCAGTACCCGTCGGAAGGTAGAGACAAGTGGAAATTTCGTAAAGTGAGAAGTACATGCACGTATCAAAAGTTTCTTACGAGCTGTATAAGATTTTGTCTACACGTATATTTTGACGAAGCTCGCATATCGAGTACGTGTGTGCATGTGTCTGTAGGGCAGAGGGTTGCTTCAAAGATCCTAGCCTATATCGGGAGAATTTACCTGTCGCAAAATTAAGGTAGCCCAGGTGGTTTACCCAGAGGCATGCGAATCTTGTTGCGAGCCAGAGTTTTAGCGTGAGAGAAAATTCTCGATTAAGTACAGAACAACGCTGGTGAAATTTCTTTGGTAAAAAAAAACTCAAGAGGATGCATACTCTGCACGAAAATTCCGGAAAATGTTCGTGCTCTCACTGGAAGTAATTATCTTAAGCAATCATCAAATTTTTATTCAAAATGAAAATATGAAAGTTTTATCTTTTCAGTTAATTAAAAAAAGATAACTTTTAATTGACTTTCCAAACATACATTTTTTATCGTATTTCCCCTGGTTATATAAAAATGTTAATTAATCACTGGGTTGCGATGGAACATCGATAATGTAGATAGTAACCGAAACGAAAAAATATCAATTCGTGCGTGTACATCCGCTGGCGATAAATTAATTGACGTCATATATATTATCCAAATTGAATAAAACTTTATTGAATTAAATGATTAAATCGATGGAATCGGAGTTAGCCTGTTGGTTATTTGAAACGTGTGACAATGGGGAGAAGCGATGCGAGAGAGGCAACGGCAACATTAAAGGGCTAAATTTCTTTAGGATAGAAAAAGAGGTTCGGACAACTCAATTTCGACAATTTCGTGCGATGCATAAATGAGTAATTTTCATGGCACAACTGTTACTCGGTTAGCTGGATTTAACTAGGAAATTAAAATCTTTGATGTGAAAATGTACGTGAATTCGTTTCAAGTCTAAAAACCTTCAACCAGATGTACATTCTTCAGGCTAATAAAGTTAATTTAAAAAATGGACTGAGAAGAACGTAAAAATCATTTCGCTAGTTGCTTTTAGTCAGCCAATCCGTTTGACACTTTTCCTCTTTTCGGATGTAAATTTTTTGAAATTCTTATCGATTGGACTTACTCGTTTTTCGGTTTCCCACCACTTTAGCTATTTGTCAGGTTTTTCCGCTTTCGTTGCTCTATTTCGTGTAAAAACAGATTTTCACATCTACCCCCCTGATGTGTGGAGCAAGCGATTCTCTTTTTCGCCAGTGCACACTGCGAGATGAATAAAAAGAAGTGAAAAAACGATGGCAAAGGGGAAACGAAAAATTGTGAAGCTGTCTGCTGCGTTTAGGAGTCACCCGCTAATGGTTGGTGGGGATGGTCTATCCAACGGTTCGTAACTTCAGCTGTAGTAGGTCCTGAAAAAAGCTCCACTGAAAACAAAATTAGCGAGAGGTTAATGTGGTGTGTTCCAGGCTTGGTGGCAAAAGCAGACGTGTACGAAAACGAGGGCACAAGCGATATACAAGAGAAATGCCAGGGAATGAAAGAGGGTGTATTTCTGTTGGATATATATTTATGTGAGAACTCGTATACGTACATAAGCGCCCAAGAGATCTCACCCCATTATATTCACTCGCGAGTCGCGTCTGGCTGTTATTCGCCGTAGTTTCGTTATACGCTCTCCTCAACAACTTAAATCCTAAATCCGTAATCTCCAAGGATGTAGCTAGACTCTACCTCGCACCCGAAAACTTTTCGTACGTAAAAGTCGTCTGTATTTGTGGCCTCGCTCTGGCCGAGACATAAAGAAAGGTGCCAATTCCTTATTTTTCTCAGTCAGCGCTGGGTGCTGAAAGTTAATTCAATATTTTCATCTGCACCGAGCTTTCATGTACTCCTATATAAATATTTACATTTATGTTGTACATAGACGAAGAGCGTGAAAATGAATACCTAAAAAAGTCTCTTTGAATCAAAGTTTTTTCAAGCTGAAAACTTTTAAACGGAGATCCACTAATTAAGATACGACGTCTCTCAGGTGCTAATGGTCAAAGAACAATTTCGTTCTTCCGTTCTATTTTTGTTTAATAACTTTGTTATCTCGATCCTTATTCAAACAGAGTCGTCGGACTGCACATATAGATATGCAGAAAAGCTTAAATAAATCAGAAATGCCATTGCAAGAATAGAGTTTTCCATCAAAATTGTATAAGGAACTTGATGGAAGAAAGATTTTACTAATTGCTTTTTAATTTGTATGAAACAAAAGAAATCATATCCTCGGAGTGCGATATCATTCGGTGTTCAACTTTTGAATCATCGCTGAAAAGACACCAGTAGTTTTTATTTCAAGGAATGCATCAAGAATAATGCAAATTTTTCAGCGTTCCACGACTTTCCTTTTCTTCAATCAACGATACCCGAATAAATTACTCTCCGGGCTATTTATGGACTTGAGGATTAAAACCGAATAGGAGTTTCACAATTTTCCATTCTATCCGTAAGTTTCTCCCTGTTCGAATTCTTTTTCTTTGCTTTTCGTCTCGTCCTCTTTCGGTTAGGTTATCCTTTTTGCGATCTCACTGATCGCGATGATAAATGATCTGCGTGGCACATGCTGCGACGTACACACAGTCAGACGAATGAAGAAATCGCGTCTGAAAAAAATTAAAAAATGTTCGAAACGAAAGTAAAAAGGAAAAACGTTATATGCGTCGAGTTCCGCTATGGTCAAAGTGAGAGTTTCATACTACGGATACGCTGCAGACTCGAACAAATTCGTGAGCGCCCTTGCTCACGTTAATCCTGAATAAAACTGCTTCGTTTGCTTTTTGTCCTGACGGGAACATTGTTAACGATACGGGAAGCAGTAATATGTCTCCAGTTTTTCCTCTTAAAAATTTACCCCTATCTCCTGCCTCATGGTCCGTACTCTCTATTATTCTCATTCTAGTCTCATTTCCATGTCATCCGTCTTAGATCTGACCTCAAATCCGGTGAATTTAAACTTTTTCACTGATTCTCCACTACTTTTTGATGCATGAAATTTAAAATAAAATTGTAGCCAGAGGGAAGAATACTGAGAAGTTCGTATGATGACTATTTCCAAGTTCTACACAGGATCTACATTTTAGCAAAGCGAAATTTTGTACAAAATGAAAATGTACACTCGCATCAAAGCACACACGATGTATAGTCAGTCAGGAAGCTTGTTAGGTGATGCAGACGATGTTTACAGTGATTCCATGCGTACCAAAGCTCATCGCGGTTTCTCAAAACCTTGCTCAAGATCAGAGATTCCTCCTGGGCAATATTTAATATATTCTTAGCGACAAAGAGGACTGAATTTCATTCTACACGAATTTGAAATAATTATTTCAGTTTTCCTTTTTACCCATTTCATAACACTCACTGATGTATTTCAATTATATTGCGCGAAACGAGTGACATTTTGTGCAAACGATGACTCTGCATACGTGTGCGATTGTTCGCCGAAACGACGTATCTCTTCGGTAAATATTTAATCTAATCACGAAATCCAATCAGAGTGAAATTCATAAAAACGAAAATTCCGCAGATCGAAAATAGTGGCTTCTACCCGTGACGCTTGGTAATTTCTGATTACGCTTAATGTATCGATCAGCTGCACATGCACAGAGGCGCGCACTGTTTTCATCGAATTTCATCAAGAATACATAGACGGGTCGTAGTAGAAAACCAGGTCACACGAATCGGTGCTTCAATTTTCAATTTGTTATCCATTCTTATCGAGACTCATTGGCGTAGTCGAATTTTTTTCTTAGGGTGAGCCTGGATGGAACTACTTCATCAAACTGTCATAAAAACACGTATTAGGTTTTGATTATAATCACTTTAAAAACTATTTCATCAAGAGTTTATAAATAATACTTGGATTCGTTTATAATCATTTTAAGAAAGAACGAGTAACGTTTACTGCAACGATCGCTTACGCATACGCAATATTCGTAAATCCATAAAATCCATGTATGACTTATAATATAAAATGATAAGATTAATACATTTATTTCAAGTCATAATGTAAATAAATTAATTACATTTTCGTGTACATAACCAAGAAATATATATTCGAACTTACTCTCTTTGGAACCCACGTCAGGAATGATCTTACCTGTTTTCGTTTCATGGTTCAAACCCCGATTCAATCGCATGTTGGTTGCACATCTCCGATAGGTATTGCAGCATGCGTGGAAACCAACTCTTGACTAGCTTTGTGTTGACCGTTGCACTAGTCAGAGTTCCAATTGTAGCCTGTTGTCTGTGCATATGTATTGTGACGCGCTTTTTCTGCACGTCCGGAAATTCGTAACAAATTTCAGTTACCGGCAAGACAGACATCGTCGTTTTTAAAATAAAATTCCTCTCCAGCGAAATAATCAGGGTCTTGCGCATAATTTTCATAAAAATCTCTAATTTTATCCGATTTTCTAAATGGATTTGACGGGCGATCGCGATTTCCACCGAGCGAGGCAAGAGAGCCGCTTCCGAGAGCATCACAACTTTTCGGAAAACCAATAACATCGATTTTGAGGCCTTATATTCAGCCACGACGGATCATTCGGCAACGACACGGCTACGTTATTCTCATCACCCGAAGGACGTCATCCTCACACCTGCTCCAGAATTCGACAATCGAGATCAATGGTTACCGAGCGACATTATATAGCGAAGCGTTACTGTGAATTTTTAAGCGAGCGAAAACTATGTATTATTTTTGTTCTCGCGTTATCGGCGGAAAATTCGAATTCCCGCCGCAACGAAGCCTCGTAACTGCTCTCGTTTTCGCGTCAGAGGTGCCAATCTTTAAAATCGATCTCGCGCCGTAATTTTATGAAACGGATAGTCGCGGACGTATGACGGGTGGGGAGAGAGTCCGTTTTCGGGATCTCGAAATTTTGAAAGAGGAGTCGAGGACTTTAGTTTTGGCAATCTCAGGAGATATACGTGTCTGCCGAGCCGAGTACGGTTTTCCTTCAAGAATCGACGACCCCGGAACCTCGCAGTGGACGGATCCGTGGAAATATTCCGGACCGGACAGATAGCATACTTAACACGGTGAGATCGTCTCTTATCAATTTCGTTTCGTGAGAATTTCGTGAGATTTCATGATTTTATTTTGGTGATCCGCGATTTTTATAATATTAAATGAAATTCGACAATATTGTTAAAGATTCGTATTCTCGTGCGGAAGGCCCTGATAATTCTAACTTTTATTAGAGACACGCGATTTCTGTTATCGAGTCTATCTTTTGTGCACTGAAAAAAATGTGGCATATTAGTTGGTTCAATTCAATATTTCATTGGATCTATTAAATATGGACGAATCAATTAAATATTTCATTGGAAATGGCCATCTTTTTTTTCAGTGTGATTTTTATTATTAATTTTTATTAAAGAGAATTGCCGAGAGGAATTGAATTAAATTTTGAATTAAAGAAATTGAATTATTACTTTTGATAGAATTGACTAATTGAGTCAGAAAGAATGAAATTAATCAATATTTTAAATTATGAGAGAAATTTTTAAGAGTGCTCTCCGAGAACGTTATATTTTTGTTCGAATTATTGTGCGTGACCTCGCAACAGTCAAACTTATTTTGTCGACCTGTAACTCGCTCTCGAACGCGAGAAAATAATCTTGAGAGAATTTGTAGCGAACTGAAATTTTGTATTTTTGGAGAATTTATAATTTGAAAATTAATTTTTTAATCTTTATGTAATTTAAAATTTGTAAATTTGATTTTTCGGGATTTTATAATCGCAAACCTGTCGTCGTTATTGCCTTCAGGAAGAACGATTGAAATTGAATAAAACATATTGTGGTCCTGAAATAAACTCGAATTATTCCAAACGCCTAACCTCGCCCCTCTATCCTTTGGAGTACTGACGCTAGCCAAGCAACATCCTTGTTTTCCCTTGATTAATAAAATAAATTCGTAGGTGAATTTTAAAATCTCCTACTGGCGCCCTAGAATTTGGAAAACGCATTATTTGCGTCGAAAGTTCTCGTATCACGAGAAAAGTCGTCACAGTATATATGTTTACTTGTCACCCTCTTGATCAAAATGATCTCGGCATAGGTTAGTGCGGCCGCAAGTTTGGCTTGGAGGATGGTTGGATGGCCCACTATTCCTCTACAGACTTCTGTAGTGGAGTCCGCTGACCAAACTTCTAAGCCGGCTGCCTATCCATCTTGGACCCATTCGTGTACCAGACGAGCCCTTTCCTGCATAGTATAGCTGCAGAGTCAGTACCCACTCCTCTTTGTTCGGGTGATGGGTCGTAAAAATTGATTTGAAGGAAATCGTTCTGGGACAATAATCCAGCCCTGAGCCCACTAGCACTTAGAGACTCATCCCGCTTCAGGATGTTTATGTTCCTCCGACCTCACTCCCTTCAGCTGGCTACAGTAGTGTTGCCGTATGGCTATCCTTGTGGCATTAATTCTCGCATATGAATGCGGTAAGGGGAAATGTAACAGAGCCCGAAGGCCGCGGTAGACGTGGTGCTAAAAGCACCAGTAATACCGAGCCCAGCGAGTCTGAAAACTTCATCCTGCCGCTTCTCGTGGGTAGCCCTTCTCAATGCGGACCACCACACGATTGAAGCATAAGTGATTTGGGGAATAACGATTACCGAATATATCCACTTGACAATCGTCGGTTTAATCCTCCACTGGCTACCAAATAGCCTTTTTCAGGCCCACAAGGTACATTTGGCCTTCGTGGCCTACTTTGAGATGTGAGGTCCATAATTTAGCCTTGCATCAAGTCAAACTCCGAGGTATTAGACCTGCTGCGCGAAGCTGAGTTGGGTGCAAAGTATTTTTGGTAACTTGACTTTGAAACTCCTTCTTTACCTGGAGAGTACCATCTCAGTTTCGTTCAGGTTGACCCGGAACCCCTGACGTGTGCACCATTCCTCTACTCTATTGAGAGCCCCTTGCATTCTGCTGTGGAGCTCTCTGTGGTTGCACCCGTTGACTGCGATGCAAATATCAACAGCGTAACCCACCACTTCGGTACCGGACTTGTCTAGAGCAGTCATGAGCTTGCTTACGACGAGCACCTACAGAAGAGGCGAAAGAACCCCCCTAAGGACAGCCCCTGCCCACTCTAGTCCTTATATTCACACTGCCAAAGGCGATGGTAACTTTACCTTAACATGCAGTGAATTCATTCAATAATTGTATCTTCGACTGAGAAGGCTCTGGCGGTCTCCTTTATCACCTCAAACAAGGTATTGGCGATATCTAAGAATATGCATAAAACGGCCTGCTTCTTTCAGATCGAGCCCTCGATCTCAAACACAAGATCGTGGAGGGCCGTCTCCGTACATCTGCCGGCACGGTAAGCATGTAGTGATGATGTTACGTCCCCGTGAACTTATCGGAATTAGAGAGGACGTAACGTGGTAGTTGGTCTCTCTTGGGTCAAGACAGTTAAGTCCTTTACCCTGGGACGGAGACCCCGTCTTTAGATATGGGAAGGGAGTAGGATAGCAATCGTAGAAGTTATAGAATTTGGAAATTGTTAAGTTGGTTACTTCCTTGGTATTTGATCGGTTAACGAACTTGTGATTGGATAAAAGTTTCTTCGTCGATTAACTGAACAGTGTGCACAATTAAATACTTTTAATTTCACAATAATTATTTCACGGTACAACGGTTGAATATATTTATTTTTATATAATGTAACTTTTTGCGATTTCGACCGTTTATTTATGATTTTTGATTCGTCACTTCTGTACCGCAATTGAGTTGAATTATGTTAAAGTCTAAGCGATGTTCTCGTTTTGTACAGGATTAGGTTCTGGACTCGGGGTTGCCGCGAATTCTCATAGATTTTAATTATATAATTAAAATTTTTTTTGAACGTTGAAGATAGTGAATTTAAAGAAGCAACGATCACTCACACTAGTAAGATTGTATATGTCTCAGTCAATTCGCTTTCATGTACGACGACTCTTCATCATTGGCACTTGTAAGTGTGAGTTTGAGTCGTTGCTGGAAAGAAAATTTATTATTAAACAAAATTTGATATATTATTTATAATTCTCTATAAATACGAGAAGAGAAAATGAATCTACTGATTTTCGATGGGTTAACAATAATTAAAGTAGTTTGTTTATAATGAATTATTACGAGGGAAAGAATAGAGACAAATGTATCTTTAACAGGATGATAGGAACAGGTAGAGGTGAATCGCGAGAACTTGTGATTCACGGATGAAGGTTGAGCGTTTGTGTGCGTATAATGACACGTATCCCGTGATATCTTTCGTTACTATCGGTGTTGACGCCCAACCTGGTCAATGGGCACGTCGTCAACGTGGAAGTCCTCGGTACTTCTGGTTAGAGAGAGACCGAGATGTTAGAATAGGAGAGGATCG
>JAPYYX010004408.1:0-15060 GCA_030522605.1 Cremastinae sp. B BG-2022a | reverse complement strand
AGAACGAACGCGAGAATATGAGGAGGAAAAAAAGGCTCGGCGAATTGAATTCGAGTTTTTCTTCGCCGTTTATTTATCGCGGAGATATCGAGTCCGGAGAAATGCTCGAAAAAGGATCCTCTCTCTCTCGGTACTTATCGTCTCGTTCACGTGTCGCATTCGAAACCGGAATATCGCGAGAGCAACGTCGCGAAAAGCTCAACCGATCATAAATGATCCTCGCATACACGAAAGCATAAACGACGGGAATAAATATTAATGCCAGCGTCTTGACGAAATGACGCGAGTCTCGCTCTCGAGAATAAAAGATACGAGCCAGCGTTATTCCTTACGATATGGGAGGCAAAAAATTCACCCATCGCGCTTTTCGAACAGACAATAACGCGAGATCTCTCCAATCAAAATTTTCCGTATAAACAGGAGCGATGAAAAAACTTTTTATTCGGTGAATGTTTTAAGAATTCTTTTATACGAATTCACGAGGAAATCAAAAAGTATTTTAAAACTTTGTTCGATCGTTTCGCTTGATGCTCATTTAATTTCTCATTTTCAAGTCGAGTTTCACTCCAATAAAAAAAAATTCTCGGCGAACGCGCAACCTAAATGCTATCCGCGTATATATGAACGCGATGATCGAGGTGAATCGCTGTCTCTGTATCTCGAGAATTCCAATCGTCAAGGCCCCGAGATGGGAGACACGACGGCGATGATTGAACCAAGGCGAGTATATGTCAATAAGCTTCCAACCGCAGTGACCACACCATCGGAACGTCTTTCAAATGACTAACGCATTGCGTTATAGCGGCAGATACTTTGGGTTGGGTGCTTCGTAGATATAATACAGCGACGAGCGCACACGTGTTCGGATCATTAGAAAATATAATTACTCGGAGCCTCGCGGCGTAGTCAATTTTATTGCGTCAGGTAAGCGCGGTCTGACACGTGGACGATTATTTACCGCGAGCCCATTATACACGTGATTTTTTTTTTCTAGAAAAGAAACTGCGCGGTGTGTCTCTCAATGAAAAATCCTCGACTCTCCTGGTAATTGATACCAGAATGCGTATTTTCTCGTCACGCAATTAGTAAACTTAAGTGGAACGATATTTACATATTTCTAATTAGTTTAGCGACACCGGAGTCATTTTTCAAGCCGTCACTTTCGACAGTAATGACCTGAAAAAAATCAGATCGAAAAAAAAACAATATTCTCCCAGATAACACAATCAGTGGAAATTCACTATCTCTCGATCGAGGGGGAAAATTGAATGCTCGTAAAGTCTCGTTAAACGGTGACTGTGTTTTTTAGCTTACAAATATTTCGAGAGTCGAGTCATCTGTCCATTAAGCTGTCGAAAGTGCCCCAGGTTTGAGAGCTCGTTTTTATTTTTTCTAATCGGGGTCAGTGCTACACGGGACAACGATGTTTGGAGGCTCGGATCGATTATTGTTCCGCCAGTGTGGGTTCAAGGGTCGTCGGAGCTGTTCACGTCATCGGCGAATCATGCGTGTTTGATCTATTGCGATCTCCAGGTACCTCTGGTACATTGTTTTCGTGAATCATGTGCGCCAGAAGCGTAATAAATAGCTGAGCAAAGTCGATATTCGACTCGATCGAGATATTACGTATGCGCGGGGATAAAGACGGCCGCGCAAACACAAATGTTGTGTACACACGGTCCTCGATTTACGATTCTCGACTTTGCAAGCGAGCCACTCGTCTTCCAACGTCCGGCAGCATATTCGTTCCCCGTATAATGCGAGCAGAAACAATCGCCATCAGTCGCACATCCGCCTGCAGTCCGTCAAGGGCTCTTCCTTCTCTCTCTCCTCATTGTCGTTTCAGCGGGCGTCTATGTCGAAAGCTGGCAATGAGCTTTCAAGGAGGAAGCTGCCGAGATTACGGTACAACGCGATGAGACAGTCTGATGAAAAAAGATGGAGGTGAGCAGCAGACTGCGAATAAACGCTGTAAGACGTCTCGAGTCAGCGACGTACGGAATAAACTGCAATTTGTTTCGTTTGTTCCTCGTGCGGGGAGAGAGAGAGAAAGGGCAGAAAATAAGCACGAGAAGCGCGAGAGTGGGGAAAAAGTGAGAAACGACTGTAAATCCGAGCAGCTCGCGCGGAAACGGATGAGGAAATGAAATACAAAGGAAACAAAAGTTTAGAGCTAAATGGTACGAATGTTTCGTAAAACATTGCACCGAGAATCTGGGAAAATGAGCGAGGGAAGTAAAAAGGAAGATCAAGTAACGTTTTGGTTCAAGTTTCCACAGTTGGGGAAAAAATAACGCGGTGACGGGGCCGAGAAGAAGAGCGGGATTACGAGAAGAATTGCGAAACTACACACTCTGCAGAGCCAGAAGAAAGTAATCGAAAGATGCTCTGCAGAGTCGGGGACAAATAATTAACTCGCTCCGCTGATGGAGTTTGAGAAAATGCAGTCAAGTTGGAACGAAACATCGGGAACGAGTGAACTACTGTAAAGAGGAGTAGAGAGAGAGAGAGAGAGAGGTTTTTAGCTGAGTATGAGATTATACATGTACGTGTCAGCGAAAAGTCGAGGATAAAGTTGTGCCTTGAAATTTGATAGAAATCCGAAGACCGGCTCGAGTTATTTTTCGGTGTATGCTCTTCCACCGTTTTTCTTTTAATTAAAAAAATTTAATTAAAAAAATTTCTTTCACGAAGCTCATTTCGCGAGAGAATCAAACTTCATTGTCTCGAGATAAAAAAAAAGAGATGAAAATGAAGGAATGGATATACCGAGGAATGGATATACCGAATGCCTCGGAACGATTCGTAATCGAATGACTCGCATGCACTCTGTACTTCGTACTTCGGGCGTTTCTGTGTATCGAAAACTATTTGTTTCAGAGAGAACTGCGACAGGAATAAAAGAATTTTCCACGGTCACGAGGTTTCTAGTCCTCGAGAGTTTTTCCGTGGAGTGCACCTTGACGAAGAGTTTCACGATGGAAAAATCGTGTATATCTGCCACGGTGTACGAAAGGCGCAGGCAAAAAAAACGAGGATGAGGAGAATCGGGAGAATTGTCGTAGATCCTCTAGTTTATCCAGAGACTTGGGTAGATCCTGGTAGGGGAATGAATTGGAACGAAGAGGAAAATCGATCGAGCGATTCGTTTCGCTCTCGACTTCCTAATTGGATCGCTTTGTACAGTGGTTCGCTGGCAACACTCGGAAGATTCTATCTTCTCTTTTATCCCGATACACATACGCTCTGTGTACGTCTTCGTACTTTCTTTTATTATTTTTCGCTTTTCTTAACCAACGCGATTTCTTTCTCCGATCGGAATATACATATGTATATATACGTTCTCTATATCTGCGCGTGCACGTCGACGTATTCGATTTCTATTTAAATTCGAAAGGGAGAAAAATGAACATTGCTCCGGAGCAAAAGAATGTTCGGGTAACGCGCGTTTTTTTCTTCAATGTTTTTGCAGGCGGGCACTTTTGAATTTTTTTACGTCGCGGTTCATGCATACGGGAGCTTTTGCGTCTCGAAAGCATCGTTTGCGGAGAGCTTTGCAAATATTGCACGTACGTGAGAACGCACGAAGAAATAAACACGTGTCGGATCTTGTGCGGTGCAGGGAGGATCCACACTTCGTGTGTATTTTACCTATTTTACTCGGGCGGAACAAGACGCCAAGACGGAAAGTGGCGAATGGAGTTACTCCTCTCCGCGATATTTCTAGAGCTTTTTTACCTTTTTTCCGTCTCATTTTCACCGACTTTTCATCTCTCACCACTTTCATCCGTGCACGCTCACGTTTTCTTGTTCTCCCTTTTTTTTTTATAGTTTTTCGCCCCGCCCGCCAACTTTCTTCTCGTGTTTCTCGCTGCGGATATATAATTTGTCGCGGCAAAAATATCCACTGTGCGCTGGATATATACTACTTCGCATTTGCATATTTACACGAATTCGTCGGATGGACCGGACTAGGAAAAATAAATTTTTTCACTCTGGAAAAAAATGTTGCTTTAAAAAAAAATTGACAAATTTATAATTGACGCAACATGATGAAATCTGGGAATGAAATTTTTAACGACGAACGAGTATGAAAATTTTATAGAGGATGGAAAAAGAATCAAGCATCAAAAATTCTCGAATAAGTAATCGTGGCTTTTCTCGTTCATGCAGATATAAACGTTGTGTAGTACATGCTTTCGAGCACGTGGATATAGAAAAATAGTTGAGAGTTGAAAAAGTGAGGATGCCTGCTAAAAGTAGGATCACTCGTGTAACACGAGAGAAAAGAGGCAAACTTTTTACGTGAAGATGTATTTGCTTTTTTCCCCTCTCGGTTTTTTTCTCGTGTTTTTTTTTTGCCGAGAATATCCCGGAGACCCGGAGGATGTCTATCGTGCGTATACGTCTGCGCGAATGTATACAAGGACTGCTATACAGAGGAGCACCGTGGAAATTAAATGGAGAATGCTTTTACGTGTGTACGGATCACATATAAAATGTCTCGAGGCTGTAATATACGCGAGTCAAGAGCATTGGGCAAAGGTTATTTTCGGCTGTTTTTTCATTAAAGCACCGAAAAAAGTTATATTGAAAGGGCGTGTGTGCGTTCCCGTGTTTGGAGAGTTCACGGATTTAACCTGGAGGCGGAAAAAAGCTTCGACGAGATAAAAATTTTGTCGTCGGTGGATTCGAAAAAAATCAGTAGCAAAAATATACATATCCTAGAATCCATTTAATCACGAAACCGAAACATATTCGATTTGACCCGGAAGGGGAAAGAGCCGCGACGAGATATACGATGGAAATACACAAAATTTCAACCTCGGTGAATTCGACATCAACAGCGAAAATATCTCTCGAAATCCGTTTAATCGGGCTTTGAGAATAATGTTTAACAAAAGAGTCACGTATTAATTCCACCGAGCGGAGGAATTGTTGTCCAGGCGAAAAAGAGAGAACTTTTCGTATTTACGAGAACGCGGGCGAGTTGTCAAAAGTTTTCTCGCCGGTTTCGTGCCTCGTTCATAAGGTCGATTTCCTCGTGCTTTCGTTCTCCTCTACGTTCGTTATACGTCACAAAGTGCTCGGGGGGGGGAGGGAAAATCGCGCTCCTCCATATGGAAAAGCGTTTTTGTGTTGGGAAAAGTTTTCGGAGAGGACGCGCGCGAGAGCGGGGCTCGGCTCGGGAAAGAAGGAAAAACCGCGCGATAGCGGGTGAGACGCGAGTATATATACGGGGGCAAAAATTGAAGAGATGCGGGAGATTGCGGAAAACCACACCAGGCAGCCGTTGCACGCGGATGAAGAAGAGGCTCTCGCCAAAGTGGGGTTAAAATAGAACGAGCAGGAGGAAAGAGGAGGGAAGTCTCGAGTTTCCCTCTCTCTGTTTCGCTACCGCTCGGGCGCGCGGCACGCTTCGACAACTGAATTAATTTCGAGCATGAGTCACTACTCTCGCTCCGCGGCAAAGTCAAAGGGCGCGACCTCGCCGCCTCACCCTGTCTCTCACTTTCTTTGCTCCTTTTCCCTCCCACTCTCTAATCCCATTTCCTCTCACTTTGCAACACGGAAAATAATATTCCACGAGTGTGCACGCGTTTAGACGTATACAGAGGTGGAAATTAAAATACCGCAGTTCCACTGTCTGCGAGGAAATTGGAGTAAGAGCGTGGGAACGCGAGAGCTCCGCGGTTGCAAATCTTTTCCATCTCGGAGTTATCAGTCCTCGATTTTTTTACGATTCTCGCTGTTTTTTTTTTACCAAGGTGTACGGGATTGATGGCGTTTTTGGTCTGGTCAGTGTTATAGCTCTCTGTGTACTCCTATTTTTAAACAAATTATCAGCGGCTCCGGTTCGTCTTGCGTATGCTAGGCGAGGGCGAGCTTATCACGCGAACTCGCGTGTCCCGGAGATTCTTCGCCGGGCGTACGCACGTTTCGGAGGGAGCAAATGGCAAGGAGATCCCAGTGATGTTCGAAGACGAGAGGAACCGCCGACAAGGGAGCGAAAGGGAGACCGAACTGCGATTGTGGCCGAAGAGAACTTTGTGCCCGGTTAACTCGATGTATAGCTGGATGACACGCGTGTTCTTATCCTCACGAAGCTTCAGGCTTCGCTCACATTGCTTTTTGATTTACTATGAAATTACCAACCAAACATACAAATTTTCCAAAAATTAAAAAAAATGTCTAAAATTCGACCTCAACGAATTCTCAAGGAAATCTTTCGATTAGCATGTAAATTGATTCGATCAAATATTTTATTAAATAGTTCAAACTGTCTGTGTATTTATTTCGAAAATTTAATATAAGAATTCAAACCCTTCAGAATTAATCAACTTGTTGAAAGTTTAACTTTTTTCCCCATTATCAATAAATTAGGAAAAAGGCAAAATAATACTTGTATCGAGTTGTGAATGAGTCTTAAAGTTTCCTTCCATTTAGCCAATTCAGCTCCCTCCTCGGCCTCGTCACTATCGTGTACGTAATACACTAATGACCAGAAGAGAGAGAAGGAGAGCGAGGAGGGCGAACTCTTGAGCTTCGCTTCCCTCCGAGACACCCTGCGATATTTTATTCCTTGTAGTACATCCGAGCCATTATTATTACCACGCACGTTTCACCTCTGTCCATCCTGCATTTACTCGCACGCATATTTTATATTTTGTGTCTCGCGAATGCGGGTGAACGACGCTTTCGTGTACACGAGCTGCCGAGCAGAATTCTAGGCGCCTCGATTTAATTTACGAAGAAACAAGAGACTTTTCGTGCCACAAATGCATACCTTCCTCGCTCGCTCTCCTTTTTTTCCCTTTCTCTTTTATATTTTTTCTTCATTCGCCATCGTGTATATGCGCCGGAGTGTCATTTTCTAAGCATTTTCTCGCATCTTATCCGTGGACTCGTACTTTCGAATGTACACGCTTTTCCATTGTTTATCGAGTCCCATGGTAGCGTGTACTTTGTCTCGCATAATGGGAGCAGGAAACCGTTGCGCTGTGAAAATGCATGTCGTTCGTATTTTTTTTCCTTGCCCTTTTAATCACAGACTACGAGGCTCTCTGATGCTAAAGCGACGGATGACCGGAATTCTTTTATTACAGTTATTACGTGTGTCCTCGGTACGAACGCCCTCGTTGCGTTATATCGATAAATATAAATATCGGCAGGAAATATATACAGCTTCGAGGAACGTTTCTTCATTTATGCTTTCTCGAGGAGTCTAAGAATGGTGCAGGAAATAGGAAAAAAGTAGACCACGGTGATTGACGTCGATGTTACCATTTCGTGCTTACCGGAATAATAAACGCGAGAATATTATATTTGAGCGCTCTGAGAAATCCGGTTTCCGAATTAAGACTCAAATCTCTACACTCGTGTACACCCACGCAGCTGCTCGTGACACGCGTTTTTCGGTCTCTCGAATTTCCCACATGAAAGGATGAAAAAAATCGAGTGCAAAAATGTTACCGTGTGTTTTGCGAATGGAGCTGTCTCGTCTCACCGCGAGAGCGTAATGGAGAATTAAACGCGTGTCGTGTGTGCGGGATAACATTTATTTTGTTGCATGTTTTTCATTCTGTATATGTGCTCGCACAAATGCTACAAACGTGTTATTTTTTTTTGTTCCAAGTCGGCCTGGTTTCCTTTCAGTCCTTTTTCTTATTATCGGCTCGCTCTTTTTTCTCCTTTACCCTTTCGGGCTTCCGTTACGATGATAACGGAGCGGGGACGAGGAAGAGGGAACGGGGGCGGGGTCGACGCGACGATGACCGTGGATGGGAAAAACTCGCGAAAACTCGTGTCCCCGACGTCACGTAGCAACGCGAGCGGTTGCAAATGTCAGATTCACGTATTTATATCACAGCCGCTTCGTGGATGAAAATGTACCTGGAAGGACAGAGACGAGCTTTTCCCTCGGAATATCCAAAATTTCCAGCGAGACCGACCGCGGGAATTCATATGAGAATAATTTTCATCTCTCTGTGAGAAATTATTATATTGCGAAAGAGATCGCTTTTATAATTAATTGGAACGATGTTGCGATTTCAATGGGTTTCTCGATATATGCAACAAAGGTTGCATTTTTCCGGGAAAAAAAAGCTCTTGAGCAAATTTAAATCATTTTCATTATACGCGCGTTTTTAAATTTTATCGTTATTACAAATTTTATGTAAAAATGCATATTCCGGTTGGAAACAATATCGCAGAAATGAACGAAAGTAGTTGATGAAATATCGAAAGAGCGGAGGTAAAAAATCTGGGTGCTCAAGCGAGAGAATAATAAAAAAGGAGCAGCAACTTTTCAATCTCTAAATTTTTTTTCGCACTTTCTCATGGTTATTCGAGTCTTTCTCATTTCTCGTTCCGGCTCAATCTTCCCGTCGCCCCATCACGGTCCGGACTTCTTTCTATATTTTTGTTTCATTTAAACTTTTTTGCAAAGCGCTTTCTGTCCCTGGATAAAATGTTTTGTCGTATTTCCACGTGACACGTACGGGAAATACTTTCTCACGGACGACTCGTTGCAGATGAAGTATTGCAACGCGCAATGGAGAAATCGCATGGCCCGACGAGTAAAAAAGAGAGAGAAAAATTAAAGAGTAAAATGTGAATGTGACACTCGAGAGTCATGACGAGTGCTCGGGGTCTGGAAAAGTTTCTATGCATTTCCCTGGACATAATTCCAATCAAAAATAACCTGCCGCTGAAAAATCTAATTTCGAGATATATATATTTTTAAACGCTTCGTATTTTTTGGTCCTGTGACAAAATTGTTCTCGTTCCGGGTATAAATCTTCGAATATTGGATATTTAATAAATTCGAACAAAAGGCAGAAATTTATTCAGCTGAAATAAATCGTCGCTCGTTGCCCGCAGAGCGATAAATCAGTGCTATTTGCGACAAAGGTGAAGAATTCATGAGAGAACGTAATATTCGAAATTCAAGTTGTCTATGTAAGGCGGGAGAAAGGTCCCGACTCGATATCGGGAGACGAATAAGTGACGGGTTTCGCGGGTGAATATTTTCCGACAGCTTTATTGGCGGGTTCTGAAAGGAGGACTTTCCGGGCGATTGAAAGAAAGATGGCACTCAACATCCGAGAAGAGGAGGTGCACGGCGTACGACGCGACGGTTGCACGTCGTATTCGAGATAAGAATTTTGCCCGACAAGCAAAAAGCGGCGGATCTTCACCGGCGCTATCGCGACCCTCGACGGAGATCCGGCGTTATTCTTTCGCTCTCGATGTCTTATCTCGCTCACGTCGTCTATATGAAGATATCTTGGCTTGTCGGGCCTCGAGAATGGCCAATTTTTTTTACCGAGACACAAGTTTCGAACCTTTGAACAACTTTTTAATATCGTAAAAGTATTGGCATGTTACGCTCGAGCAAAAAAATGTAAATGCTTTCGAATTTATTATCGATTTTTGCTCTTATCGAGCATCGTCGATTCCGTTGAAAATTTATACTTATTCGTGGCGGCGGATCAGAAGTCAGTAGCGTCGATTTTTTTGCCCCTCTCGTATATACGTTTCTTCTTTGGCCTTCCTTTTAAAGGTATGTACTTGATGGAGATATGTGGAAAGACACGCGCGCATGTACGCCGCATCCCATGTGGATTTTCGTCGAGGCCGAATCGGACTTCCTTTTTTCCTCACACCCACGACCAGCGATATGCCCGGATATCAGACGAACGTGCGCGCCGTCCGATCTAGAGGGGGCGAGACGCTCCGGAGCTTTTAGTTCCGTATCTCTGGCTCCGGGCCAACTCCAAACTCGGATATCCCTCCAGGGATCGGGAAAGCTCCGTGAGCAGACGCGTTCCTCCCGGCTTATACACCCAGACACGTATTCACCTTCGAATTTCTCGAGCCAGGACGCAGCGAGCGCATATGTAACTCCATAGGGTCTCAGGTCAGGTGCGTAATTGCGAACTTATCGTTTTTCCGACGATATCCGATCGAAAAACGTTCGGGGATGGAAGAATTTTCAAAAAATACAATCTCCCAAATAGCGAGCGAGACTCTGTTTCGTTATCAGCCGAAAATGAGATTGCGAGCTCTCTCGGAGTTATCGGGTTTTTGTTTTGGATAAATCGGTACCCGAGTAAATAATTCGGTGAATCGGATCGTACGTCGGGCTTATTTGCATAATGGAAATACAAGGAAGAATATTGCGAAGCGGAACAGAGCGTAAAATGTCCGTGGGGATAGATTAGTTTCCCCAACGGTGGGAAGGTGTAGCAGAGGGTAAGAGAGCAAAGTTGGTTGTAAACGAGCGAGTTTGAAGAAAGCTAGTCGGAAAGGATCCGGCTGGCTCGTACCAGTACCGAAGTGGAGAAGGTTTGGAGCTTTGTACGTTTCCGTGCGCTTTCTCGTTACTTGCCCTTTATCCTTACCAGTTTCTGGGCGAGGCGGGAGAACGAGAGTTCTCACAGAGAGGGTGAGTTGAACACGTGAATAGCGCATATAGGCATCGGGAAAGAAGACGAAACGTAGAAGGAGACTAAAAAGGAGAGGCAAAAGAAAAAGACGAATAAGGAGAGAGAAAAAAGAAAAAGAATAAAAGAGCAGAAGAGAGGGGCACGTGGATTGTGGCTGATGGGCCGCTGGGTTATCTCCTTTATATCGTGACGCTCTATGGGAAATGGAAAGAGGGATAAACTGGGGGCGGGGGAGTAGTGCGGAGGAGAAAAGCTGAGAGGCAGAGACGTATACATAGACTCTCGTATGTACAGAGAGCTCGGAGCGCAGCGATTTCGCCGGAAGAAGGAAGCCCAGAAGGGAAGAGGTGAGACCGCGGTTCGTTTGGCAGTACTGAGCGAAATGAATAGCCCACATTGAGGCGGGCCACCGTGTTGCGAACGGATCTTCGTCGAGAGGAAAATGCGGTCGGAATATACTAGAAAGAGAACGAGAGAGCACTGGAAAGAGGATTGTGAAGGAATAGAGGATGAGAAGAGGCTGCCGAGAAGAAAAAGGGAGAAAAGTGCTCTAACGATGAGCCATTCAAGCTCGAGCGCATCGACCTGGCTGTAGGTGGTAAAGACGTCTACTGTGAGCGCTATATCGCATAGCCGGTCTCTACGGATTGCACGAGTGCTCCGATTCTATCTATACCCGTGCGCACACGTACGAACGACGCTCCACGTATAAGGATAAGTGTCTGCATGCCGAGGTAAAAAGTTGCGAAAAGCATGCAGGCTATATCACCGCCGCCTGCTCTGAAAGATCGTATTCCGGCTACGAGAAAAGACTTGCTCTCTCTCCGAGTAGCAAAGTAAAATCTACCGCGGGCGCACCTATGTACATTCACAAATATGCATATCACACCGATGGAACGCTGTGGAGCTCTCCGCGAGAGAGGACTTTTCGCTGGAATCGAAAATTCGAAAATGCCAAAAGATATTCAAGAGCCTTGATCGACGGCGTGAAGAGTGATCGACGTATTCTTAAATCTTGACAGAATAAGGATAGATACACATAAAAATGCTAACGGATTCTGTAAAAGTGGAAAAAGGTGGAGGTAAAATATTCGAAAATTTATTTTAACCCTGTTTTGTGGACGCTCTCGCATGCACACATAGAATTTGTTCTCTGGAGTCGTAAATCCCAGGTCGTTACCCTGATTTTTCGATACTCGATAGACTTTCACACAGGCTCCTAAAAGGCAACGCGGCAGGAGGAGGAAAACGTTTATGAAAGTAGTATTTGATTAATACGAGAGACGAATGAGAACACTTCGAGTTCATATTCATGAGAACTCACGATGAGAGAAAAGCACAATCAGCAGTATTAGCTCCGGAGCTGGGTAATGAGTGGAAGAAGCGGAAGAGAGAAGGATCATTACCAGCGAGGATTCAGATGACCCGAGGATTGAGAAAAGGCGCTTGGAATCGTTGAAACTGATTCAGGGACCGTTCCACAACGTTTCTGATCCCGGATCAGAGGGTATGTAAGAGCCGAGTTGCGGCAAGTGGTCAACACTATGTATGCGCATACACGTGCATGCATGTGGAGCGTATAATAAGGAGTTCAGAAGTGGTGCTCGGGAGGAAGACTCTCCCGGACACGGAAGTATGTCTGAAAAGCGGAGAAGGTGGGGAATTCGGTTGATGGCATTTCCGCCATCCGAGTGGGGACTACACCACGAAATTACTAGACTCGGGTGGAGAACTCCGTCCAATCTTGGACTGCGAGTGTGCGAGAGCTTGCGGCAGCTTAACCCGCTAGACCTTGCTTAATCCTAGAACCGTATGAAACCGAGACAACGACGACGACGACGGGGATGACGACGCTCTCGACCGCTTCTCTCTGCTTTTACCGTCACCAAGACCGTGTATAACGGTGAGAGACGAATCGAAGCTCCATTTCAGAGAAACGTCAACGTAAATCATGAAAGATTCTCATTCTGATTTAGTAACAATTCATCATTCACTTTTCACGAATGAAAATTTACAACCAACAGTAGTGAAACTTTAAATAATAAAAGTAACTGCAAGTGGACATTGAGCTACTTTTTGCTCCGCAGTCTGATTTATGTTTGTCGAATGCGTTCGTATATAGGTGCGATGTAAAATATCGCTGGAAGTTTAGACAATCATTCGTAGTACGTGTGGCAAAGTTGAAGAGGCTACGAGAGAACCCAAGAACCGGGCTACAGAGAGGCAAAAACCCACACACATTCCTCTTTCTCTGAAGCGCTCTTACTCAAGCGAGTATCGTTTCACTCGACGAGTCTCCGCAGGCTCGTAAGAGCTCCGGGAGCGCAAAATGACTCCCGTTACGCTGCTGGAACGTACACATAGACGCTTGCACACGAACGGGTGCAATATCCTGAATAGAAGTTCTCGATGTCTCGACTCGTACTTGATCCTTTTGCGGAAGAAAAGCTTGGACTTGGAGAAGAAGCTCCCAATGTGTACGCTTCGTGCAGTTTGCGCAAATGAAAGGACTCCTCTTTATATTTTCTCTTTCGTTTTACCGAAAGCATTTCCCGGTGTACGTCAGCTCGAATAAAAATTCTGATCGTCGTCTTTGCCAAAATCTAATTTAACCTCTGGCTTCGTCGGAGGGAATTCGACTTTTTGTGAATGAAACTTTTCGACAAATTATCGACAACGGTTTGGAAGGAGGTCCTTGACGATTTATCGTTGCCGATGGCGCGCCAAATGGCGGTGATCAGTGGAAGAACATTCGCTATCGATTATGAACTGACCACGATGAAATAGGCCATAATGAATAGTTGGATGACCAGTGTATCAATGATGGAGCGTTGAATTAGTGTTGCTGAAACAAGCTCCAGTGGGATGATGAATATTTCAATAAGAAGCGGGAAATGAATAACCCATCGCGAATTATTCCGCTACAGGGTACATAAATCAGTGCAGTCCATTAGTAAAAGAGGACGCATCGGAGGAAGAAAATCATTTAGGTACGTGTATTACGAAAAGTGAGATGGAGCTGAAAGCGAGAGACAAGTGGACGAAACGATGCCGCAAAGGAAAGAGAAATCATAAGCGATAGAATGTGTAACAATAAGAATATATGGAGAACGTAATGACGCGCATTGCACCGGGTAGAACGAGGCTACAGTGTAGTCAGCAGCGCTGGTCAGTGGGCGATGACTCGTACTAATGGGCTAACAGGCTAATGTTGTCTCATTTTGCCCTCTGATCTCCCGGGAGCCTCTCGTATCTCGCTTCGTCACGGGAACGGGAACCCCAGCGGGCAATTATCGAAGTCAACTGGCGTGAGTTGACCCATCGCGAGAATTTTTCTTCTATTTTTTGTTTCCCTTTCTTTTTTCTCCTTCTGGATGCTCTCTCCGTAGCTCCATCCATGAAAACTCGGGTCAGTGGGATGTTCGCGTTTCTCACCGAGTGACATATTCGTAGATAACGCGTACAGTCATCTATTTTTAAACGTCTGAAGTAATTGAGAGAAATTAATGGTGCAATCATCACGGAATGCGCACACAGAAGATTCGTAATGACGAAACGAAAATCTGTCTCTGTCCTTGCAAATCGCGCTTCGGAGAGTTTGTCATTCGAGCGTTGCGCAAGATCCGTGAGAATAAGTCAAGGAAGAATTTCCGGTAGGATGAAAGATCTGCTCATCGGACCACCAGAGTGATCTCGAGGCCGTGAGATGACTCAGTCGAACGAGAGAGAGACAACGAAATCGAGATGAATAGATTCGTGTAGGCCAGAGAGCAAATGATGAAAATTTCAGCTAATAGCTAAAATATAAGTGACCGCATCGTTAAACCGGAATGAAATGTTGCCGTACAATTCGTAATAGGAACATTAGCAAGAAAAATAATTCGTGAATTTTGAACTCAGGTGAGCGGCGTACGCGGAAAGGGAAAGAGATTGATATTAGCCGCAAACGTTTGGTACGGCTAATGGCTACGGCGTGTATCGCGTATTCGAATAGTTTTCGAGAATTTCGTGGTCGGCTAAACGCGCTCGCAATACTTAATAACGCAGTCGTAATAATGGCTGAAGCGAAATTGGACCACTCCGGATATAACTGAAAACGCATATACAATTTCATCCGAATTTCTATGAGCAAATTCTATTTTCGTTACGGAATATTCGGCAACTTTACGAGAACGAGGTTCAACGGCGAAAATTTTTGCCGAACAAGTTGATCGACAAAAAGCCAGAGAATAAGGTCGCGTTACACTCTCTCTCGACGTTTCATGATTTATTCGGTTAATCTGTTTTCATCTCGCACCCTGGTACTTGTTAGCCGACTGTATCGATAATCCCGGCAAATACGTTATTTCGGAAACAATGGGCCATTCTACACAGGACAAACAGCGAATGTGCAAACATTCCGAAATGCGCGCCTGGTCCGCGTGTGTGTGCTCACGTGCGCACGATGTAGAAATTAAGCGATTTATTTCGCGGCAAGTGTTCCACCGACGAGATATTGCGGTAATGATATTAATATCGGGAGGATTCGCGCGTTCGCGACTTGTTCGCTGGCGAATAAAAACAGATCAGCGTTCGACCATACTGTCTCGTATATAACGATGTTAAAATT
>JAPYYX010004402.1:0-17224 GCA_030522605.1 Cremastinae sp. B BG-2022a | reverse complement strand
TAATTACTTGAAATAAGACGTCAAAGCTAATAATAACTTAACAAATTATGAGAAAAACATTTTTTTCGTACTTTTTGCAGAGGTACCCCATTTTGACAAGTGAAGAAATTTTCTTTTCTCATGAAAATTTTATTTCAGTTGAAAATTGAATTTGTTTCCTTCAATTGTGATCAAAAAACAAAAACATTTTGCCCCCCCCTCTCCCCTATATATAGGGGAAGGGGGAGAAAAATGGGCCCCTTAAGGAAAAAATGTTAGAATCCTTAGTATAATGAACTGGTTTTAGTCTCTTATATTTTTATTATTTCGTTTCTATAAAAGAAATTGTTTTTAAAGAAAAAAATGTAATAAATAATGCTGTTGAACTCATTACCTAGTTTATCCTTCGTCATATGTAATTTTTTAACCGTTTCTATAAAACAAAAATTTTACTAACACGTTTGGCGCAAAAATATCTGTTGGTTTTCATAGTCTCGACAGCCTATTTTACCTCCTAAACCCTTTGAGTGTCAACAATTTTGAGGGCAGATTTTGCCCCCAAAAATATATGGATATCTATTGAAATTTAGCAGAACAACATCTCCGTTCATAATTTGTCTACTCGATATTGTTATTCAGATTGGATATTGTTTTTTAGTATTGTTGAGTAGACAAATTTTGGGCAGAGATTTTGTTCTGCCGAAATTTTTGGAAAGCCCATTTTGCCCCCAAAAATGTATGGAGATTGAAATTTTAAGGGGGGCTCATCCCCCCCCCTGCCCTATATATAATTATACTATCAATTTATCAATTAATATTTATTATTATTATTATTATTTAACTGAATAGGAACTGTAAAGGCGATAAAAATTATCATAATTTTAAATATTTTTTGTTTAATTTTTAATTGTTTTTAAATGAGAGAATAAATTGAGAAATTTTTGACAATGTGTTTCAGGGCTTTTTGGAAGCGAATTCAAAATGCTGGTGGAACGCTGCACTGATTGATGCTACCCGTCAACTCAGGTACAAAGGCCACGTATCACCTGGAGTTCTAATGGTCGGTGGACCACCTTGTGCTCTCGAAGTGCTCAGGGCTGCCTGGTCTCGAAACGTCCTCAGACCTCCCGCGGACCACGCCATCACCTGTCTCGGTGAGTTTATTGATTTCAGTTTAAACCCAAGATCCTTTACGAAAGAGCCAAAACCACTTAACTAATTCTTGAAAATACTCGAAATTACTACTAGAATGACTACAAATTAATGCCTAGTATAATTTATGTATTTCCCTTCATTGTGTATTCAAAAAAAAAACTCGTTAAGAAACGGATCGTGGTTGAATGAACTTTCCAAGTTCCAAAAAGGATCAGAATTTCTCATTTCGAAATTAAAAAATCTTCTCAAAAATAGCAAATGTATTGTAAAAAAAAGAGGGAAGTAAATTTACAGGCTCATACTCCAAGCTGCAGTAGAAAATTCGTCGTAATACTGGAATGAAATTCACTATTATAATCCGTAATCTAAAACTTAGGAAAATAATCGAAAAATTTGAAAGTAATGTCACAAACTAAAATAAAATATTGATAAAAAAAAATCTTTACATAAAAATTAAATAAAAATTAAACGTTTATACGTTAAAATAGATGAAAACCTTTAAAAACAATTTTACTCTTATTCTTTTTCATCGTATTATTTTCGAAGTATGGAAATCAATGTCAATAATGTCTCAATGAAGAAAAACGTTTAAAGTGTTCATCCGGAGTTTATCGTGTACTATTGTGGACGTAACTACTTAAATTCCCAGGTACGACTAAACACGAGAGACCCTTATCGGCCCTTATCTCTACACGCCGCGTAGTTTCCGCGCACTTTATCGTCGAGTTGGTTCACCACGTATGGGTGATTCCATGTACCATTAACTGGGTATCCAAAACTTCACATCCCCTCAATTTTGTTTCGCATTATTTAAATAAATGTAAATTCGTCCACTAAACTGATCATACAATAAATAATAATTTTATCAATATTATAATAAAGAAAATTTTTTTAATGAAATTTAATATTAAAAGAAGTCTCGATACACCTCCTTTAAGGTGTTTCGGTGCATCAGAATGTGATAAAATTTTGTCAGGATGTTCTTTAACATAAAATACGATAAGAACGGAAATGTTTTCTTTAATAACTCAATATCCACGTAGACGAATATTTTTTGGGAATTTATATCCGTTTATTTAATAATAACGAACATTGTTTCTATTTTTTATTCAATTCTGATAATTTTAAAAAGGTAGATAATTTTTTTCATTTCCAACAATAATCCTAAAAATATCAACAAATTCGAAAAACACGATTCCTTTAACTAGAAAATTCTCGTGGAGAGCAATAGTCAGTGGTTGAGTACTCCAGAATTATTATAAATTCAGGGATGTGAAAAATGGACGATATTGCTGCGGTAACCTATTCTCGCGTGCTTTTTCACGTCATTATAATATTCGAGTTTCACGGCTCGCCTACGTAGAGACGCGAAAACATTGTCTCTTATCAGGTAGTCCGAAGCACGCAACGTAATTCCGATTCTCGTGCATTCGTACGTGTACCGACCCTTTTCCATTTTCTTTCCTGCCTCTTCGCATCTCGTCTTTATCTTCGCTCTCTTCTTTGTATATTTCGCGGTGCCATGTACGGAGTGTCCTAAAAAAAATATTTGTACTCTATTTTCCGAAGAAACTCGAAAAAAAGAAAATTTCTACGGATGTTCGTGTTATTTTTTTAGTACTTTCTACTCATTTGATGATTCCTCACGAAAAATCAATAATCTCATGATCAAATGAAAAAAGGAAAACTTTTAATGGATTTTATAGTTCTCCGTCTCAGAGTCAATTCCAGTCTCAAATGTTTGGTCAACGCTTGCGGGACACCCAGTGTACAAAAGTAAATACATGTACCGGAATCCTCCCACGCGTTTATCCAGGAGATTGTTCTTCGGGCGTGCAGCATCATCGAAACGTTTTTCTCTTCTCGAGCCGTTCTTTGTCGGAGACTCGATGGCCCTTATGCTAATGCCGCGTGCGGGAGTACTTCCGAAGAAATCTTCTCGATGTTTATATCTTTTTCATTTATATACATACACGCGCACACGCGTTTAAATGTATAAAGTTGTTGGAAGTCTTCATAACTCTTTTTAACTTCTCATCCGCTTGTTTCCTCACTCAATTCGAGTTACCCTCGTATACATATCCGTCCCATCAATCTTCCCCTTTCTTTTCATCCCAGTGGACACCTCGAACTCGCTCCACGGCCAATTATTTCATAAGCGCGGGAGAAAACGGTCCGACCTGATTTTTTAGCCACCGGGAGTTTCAATTAAACAATTCGAATAATTCGTCGATGAAGACTGAACTCGAAATGTAATTTCGAACTAAAAATATTATTAAAAAAATTATATTCTTATCGTCAACAAATTTACGTCGAGAACAAATTGTCCGATCCACATTGGATTTTGTTTATCGAAATAAATAATTACAGAAAATGTTCTGTCGGCCACGAATGATTTTGGAAATCATATTGTATGATATGAAATATATGATTTTTAAAAACGTAAATAAAAAATCTAAACAGTTTTTAATGATACATAACTGAATGCTCATTAATCAAACCACCAATTGTTTCGAATTGAAAAATACGACTGTATTGATAATGATGGCTTTCGTCGACTTTTTTCGAAAATTAGACATGAATAAAAAACATTTTAGACCGAAAGAAGAAAAAAATTATTCAAAAGTGAGGTGTGAGACGAAGAGGTCACCTATTAATAAAATTGTAACTGTTACGGTATTTGTGGAAGTGACGAGGAACAGTTTGGCCTCCCCGTGGATATAACTGTGAGCATGGTACGTAATTGGTCGTCCTGCCTCTCTCTCTCATTGTCAAGAGTCAAGAACTACCTTAACTCATCGCCCTGGCTCTTTATAATACTCGACACTATTATAATACCTAACGTTTCTTTACCGGGCCCCGTAGGTATTTTACTCATCCACCGTCACGTACAGGGTGTCCCAAAAATAAACATCAGAAACAAAAAAAGATAATCCAAGAAGAGAATACAAGACGAAAAGTCTTTAGAAGTTTTTCAATCCGAGCAGATCCTATAAAGTTATCAACGATTTTAGTTCCGCCAATCACTGAGCGCCGCACGTGCTTAATGACGTCACAATCATGCAACGCAAGCTTGACCTTCGATAGACTTGTGACTTGAAGGTCAAAACAAGAAACGCCTTAACACCGCTTGCGTTCAACTTTCTATAGCACAAATTCTATTACCTATGGAAGTGAATTCTGGGACACCTTGTATATGCATTTATAGTGCCTTTAGGGTATCTATGTTGACCGTTTCATCATCTACCGGTTCGTTCATCCCGCCAGCTTCTGATGCTCGTATGTACGTCTCTTCTGGTCCTTTTTTATACTCTCTCTCTCTCTCTCTCACTGGATATGGTTCCTCTCTTTTTCTCTCTCCGTTGGTCGTAACGTTTATAACACGCCCGCATCTGCCTATAATATTTATTGTCCTCTCAACGTCCGGTCGAACTCTTGTAAGAATTTTTCTCATTCCCTTCCTTCGTTTTTGCTCTCTCCGCTTATCGCGTCCATATGAAATTTCTTCCGTTTCATCCTCGGTATTCCCGTCGCATTTGTATTTTATTGCACGAGGCGTGGGTCTCGACAAACTCGAAAATTAACGGAATTGTTGCTTCTCAGATTGTTATTATCATGCAACGTTGTTTCCTCTCTTTTCGGAACTTTATTGATCATATCAGCAATTTGTCAATAGCGATATTTTCCCTCTCAACTCCGCTGACAACAAATCAGTAACGAAAGTCACGTGGGAAGAACCTCAAAGTAATCAAATCATACAATTCCATTTATCTTAAAAAGAAAAAGTTACTCAACCTTACTCAAAATGTACTCTACTTAGAAAAAACGATTTTCTGTACAGCTGACAAATCATTGGTTTCTGATTTGTCTTATGGTTTATGATTTTGGTTTGCGATTATCATGATTATGATTAAGGTTTATGATTATGGATGGGCAAATGATTCATTAAAAGCATAATAAACGAACACACTTCACGAGACACCAAGAGGTGAAGCACACTTTCCAAAAATGAAATTATTAGCGACCCAGTCCACCAAGTGACAACGACTTTGCAGTTAGTTCCCTGAACAATAATCACCCAGACAAAGTCTAGCGTATCACACTTATTCTCGCATGAACTCTCTTCAATAACGATAATATCAGGAACAATAGTTATGATAATAACAACAGCAATGAAGCACCACAAAAATATAATTGTGTACCTGAAATCACGCATGTGTGTATAATTTCGTAGCTCATAGAGCCAGAAGAACAAACGGTAATAAGCCAACACAAGGAATGAGCAGCGAGAACCCTTATTCGTACACTATTATTGTCTGCCTTGTTGTTGTCATTATTATCATTACTTCTTTCCATTATTATTATTATTACTATTGGTATAGTTATCATCTCCGTTCACTTCCCTTCTCAATTACATCTTCCGCGATTGTACGACTTTGTCGACGTATCGAATGCACCTGAGCTCGTTACTCGCCCAGGGTGGCTGGAGGCGAGAAATGGACACCGTATTGTTCCAGACCATGCTCAATGCGATGGTTCAAATGTAGCACGTGACAAATGAGTGTGGAACAAATCGCTGTGTGGCAGGATTAATTCCAACATCGAAATCAACAATACTTAGGAAAAATTCATGGCATTAGTTCATTAATATGTTTTGACATTAATGCACCTTTAGCAAATCTCATTCTATCTCCAACATTCACATTTCTAAAGATAAGCTTTGTTATTTTGTCTGACAATCTAAATTTCACTTCTCGAAGGTCGATTGAAATGCTTGTTGAGATTTGTTCATTTTTAAAAATCGATCGAGGTGTAAAAATTTCAAGAAAACGTAAAATCGTGAATTGAGTCAAAGAGGATTAAACTGACTGCGGGAGAGAAAGAGCAAAGTGCTGACTTGTTGAGAATAATTTCGCATACGACGTAGCGCAGGACGATAAGTATTTTATGGCTATACGAACGGGATGAATGATCCTTTGAGATATTCTGGAAGGAATCGTTAATATTATATTATCCGCGATGCGGTTTATCCGAAGAGAGAAAGAGAGAGAGGAGAAGATTTTCTTAAAGGGGTTGCCGAGATCCTCTCGAGCCCCATTGATGCGGATTCCTTCGCAAATGCATGCACCTTTTTCGTATTATTTTTCAACTTTTTTACATTGAAGATCTGGACGAGCTGTTCAATGTTCGCACGCGCTCCTTCTCTCTCATTTTTTTCTCTCCTTCTCTCTCTCTCTCTCGAGCTCCCGCGATGCTCGTAAAGATAGGAGAGCCTCGTTCACGAGATTCTACGGGCACTCGAGAAAAGCTTGACTGGACAAGCCCCAACGAATAAGAAGTTCTTATAATACTCCTCACCGATATTTTCCTTCTCATTTTATTCTCGCTCGCGGTTTATTCATTTTTCAAGTCATCTGAGAAAAATCTCGAAGCGATTTCCAATACTCGACGCAATTTTTTACCACTTTCATAACCAACGGTATGCATTTTTATTCCGAGAAATAACAATTTATAAACAAATTTATTACAAAAACCATCAAACAAAATTATTTTAAAAAAATGAAAATCAAGGAACGAATCGGTGTAAAACGAAATTGAAAAAAAAATCTTCGAAATTCGTCTCCTCCCGTTCGAACGATCTACGCCGTTCGCAAACGAGACGTCGTTCCGAGGGGAATCTCGCGAGAATGAGATTGCGGCCGTTGCTTTAGAAATCTGCGGACTGCTCGGTCAAATCGTGCTCATATATGGCAATTTTCTCGCAAACGTATCCATGCAGACATCTCCGCGTTTGCGGAGGTATTTCGCGAACGAGACAGCGGAGATAAACTGTCGAGGATAAATTTACGAGACGCTAAGAGTGTTTAGAGACGTTTCGCGGAGAAAGAACAGGCAAGGGGTGAAGAGAAACGAAGGGAGAGGGAGGGGGGGAGGGGGGAAAAGGAAAAGAAAAAAAAGGAGAGAGAGCAAGAGATAGGTTCGTGAACGTCAAAGTTTCCTACTCATATCCTTGATATATCTCTGATCCTTCGGGATAGATACAAACGAGAAACAAGTACAAAGCGCAGGAGAAAAAGCTTGGAGGATCATAGTTGTTCCCCGCTGTGTGTTGGCTACCACTCGGTGCCCTCCGGGCCTGGCTTCTCCAAACGAATATTCACTCTCACGCGCTCCTTTGAAATATTTCTACGTACATGCATTACAATACCGGAAAAATTGCTCACCCATAGCGATACAATGCAGAATTATTTCGCATTTGCGATGTCCACGCTCTGACAAATGGCTTTTCTCCTCTCGATAACGCGTAATGAAATGTTGTTTATTTAATTATGCAGAACTATCAACGAGTCTCTCTCGTGTTGGCTGCTCGGTGAGGAATCAATTTGATTTTTATTCAAAATCAAAAATGCATTTTTGATCTGGCACTTTTTATACGTCAAAGTGAATGTGTAATTTGAAAATTCATGATGAATTCGCCTCTCTATAAGAGAAACCCTGGTAAGAGAAACTACGCGGTAAGAGTAACTTTTGGCTCTTTATTGGGATTCGACAAATGTCATCATGACATCTGGTGGCAATTTTTTTAACTCCGGGAGAGGTGCACTTTCAATAGAAAATCACAATTATTGTAATCATTATTGCACCCTTAATGTAGTCATGAGACTAAACTCCTAATGTCAAGTTCCTATTGAGAGTTGACATATGACGTCATGACATTTGGTGACAGAAAACGGAACTAGTGTAATGGTGCAGATTCAATAGAAAACTGTAATTATTATAACTATTGCTTCGTTGTCATTGCCATTTGGAGTAAAATCCGTTCCCATGATCCTAACGAGAGACTTTTCCATTGCCACTCATGATCCAGCGCAATGAACCAATCAGTGTGGTCGTTCGATGCTTCACTTGTGCAGCAACACTGGCGACCTGTCGCTGCAATTCTGCAAGCTAAAAAAATCGCATCGCAAGTGGTGATGGACTTGCCCTTATTGAGAGTTTTGATTTCTGAACGGTTCCTCTTAGAGAGAGATGACTGTACCATCAAGTGTTGATGGCATTTCTTGCAGATTTAGATCCAAAAATGATCTTCCAGATTTCTTTCCAGAAATATCAAATTACGTAAATCAAAAAACCTTCAAATTGTATAGATAATATCAGCTTTGTCTAAATAAGTCCATTAACATCATTTTTTTGAGGACAGTGCAAAAAACCTCGAACATTACTTTTTGCTCTTAATATTTCGTCTTCATATAATTTTTCTATATGAATTTATTCTCCAGTGAACGCGATCTATGATTGAAAAGCATAAAATCCAGATGTGCGATGAGATTTTTTCCCTTTTTTTTTATACTTTCGTTTTATATCCTCGAGGTTGGACCATCCGGTGTCAAAGGTGAGAGGATGGAAAAGAGCGAAGAAACGTGTCTAGGGCCCTCGGGTGGTGAATATGAGCGCGGGATCGGTCGAGGAGTCGTCGCGAATCGCTTTTGCTCGTCCTCGAAATGAGTCTCTCACGCTCGACGCAAACACATACACACCCACATATAAACATAACTTTGCGAAATGAACACAAACGTCCAAGAAAACGCGTACGGAACGCGCGTATAGAAAAGAGCGCTCGTTGTTGTCAGAGAACGATTTTCCCATCTCGCGGCGTGTCGTGATAAACCGAGGCGAGGAAAGAAGACGAAGCGAATTGTAAACAGACGATCGATTCTCAGGCGTATAAGGGCGGGAGATGCTTGATTCTCCGATCCTTTGTTTCGCCCGGGACGGCTTTTTCCCAGCAAATCTTTCGATACCGCGCGCTCTTAAGAGCCAAAAGCCTTCGGGAAATCCGCGCGATGAGCTTGTCCCTCTTTTCATTGGCCGCCGCCAAGATCCTTCGCTTTTCGTACCCTCCGGGTCATTATATTCATCCTCGTGTACACGCGTATCCCATCACCCATACACACTTTTACATTGTAAATCGTGATGGAGAGGAGCCCATGCAAATTGCCGTGAATCGCATTCGTGAAACATTTTTGTTTTTCTATTCCTCTCTTCTTTCTGTTTCAAGATTCACCTTCGATTTCTTACCAGGTCTTTCAGTATCTTGACCTGCGTTTCCTAACACTAAAGAAAATGCGGTTGAACGTACCAGATTAATTGTCTAAAAGCATTACGTTTGCTGATGCTTGAATTTCATCAAACAGGTTTCAGTTATTTCGACCAACTTTTGGTCGTCTATCTAGTGTAGGTCGAAACATCAAAGAATTCATAGTTTTATAAAATTTTTACAAGAAATTGGCATAACAGGTGAAAGTTTATTGAAATTGTTATCTAAAACACTAAAATACTAAAAGAAAACATTTTGGATCAACTAATTTTGAAGATCTAGGTTTTAGCAGGTTCCATTCTCTTAATAAGTAAAGGTTACGTGAGTCAATTGAAAGACCCATAGTGATGAAACGTCTGTACCGGAAATTGAATAAGCCGTTCAACTCACCTAAATTATGTACTTCGAAGTGTCCTAAGAATATTTCGTTAGTGTTTTTAACAAATCGAATTCATTTAATTGACATTTTATGCAATATTTTTGATTTGTAGCATTAATGCATAACTATACATCACCGCAAAATCGTTTAGTCATGCTCCTATTCGGTTTTCGAACACATGTAGGTACTAGACGTCGAAAGTAATCTAATCATATGCTACAGGACCAATAAATTTTCTGAAGCATTTGTCCTAATACACTGGTACTTCAGGTCCACTCAATTATAAATTTGTTAATTAATTCCAAACTATTATTAAATTAACTATTTCATAACAAACTACAAAACGTATTTAGTTCACTTACCACTCACATGACCCAAAACCTTTTGTCATGTTAGCTATTGTTAAATTAACTATTTGATAACAAACTACAAAACGTATTTAGTTCACTTACCACTCACATAATCCAAAACCTTTTGTCATGATTCAAATTCCAAACTATTGGTAAATTAATTATTCCATAACAGACTACAAAACGTATTTAGTTCACTGTTAACTGTTAATGACTGTTAAATTAACTATTTCATAACAGACTACAAAACGTATTTACTACACTTACCGATCACATGATCCAAAATCTTTTGTCATTGTTAGCTATTGTTAAATTAACTATTTGATAACAAACTACAAAACGTATTTAGTTCACTTACCACTCACATAATCCAAAACCTTTTGTCATGATTCAAACTTCCAAACTATTGTTAACTATTGGTAAATTAATTATTCCATAACAGACTACAAAACGTATTTAGTGCACTTACCGATCACATGATCCAAAACCTTATGTCATGATTCAAACTTTCAAACTATTGTTAACTATTGTTAAATTAACTATTCCATAACAGACTACAAAACGTATTTAGTACACTTACCGATCACATGATCCAAAACCTTTTGTCATGTTTCGAACTTTCAAACTATAGTTAACTATTGTGAAATTAACTATTTCATAACAGACTACAAAACACATTTAGTTCACTTACCGATCACATGATCCAAAACCTTTTATCATGATTCAAACTTTCAAACTATTGTTAAATTAACTATTCCATAACAGACTACAAAACGTATTTAGTATACTTACCGATCACATGATCCAAAACCTTTTGTCATGATTCAAACTTTCAAACTATTGTTAACTATTGTTAAATTAACTATTCCATAACAGACTACAAAACGTATTTAGTATACTTACCGATCACATGATCCAAAACCTTTTGTTATGATTCAAACTTCCAAACTAGTGTTAACTATTGTTAAATTAACTATTCCATAACAGACTACATTTACAAAACGTATTTAGTATACTTACCACTCACATGATCCAAAACCTTCTGCTATGATTCGAACTCGATAAAAATCATGTTTTTAAGACTTTTCTTGAAAACATAATGATTGAACTTGCCTTCTCTACATCTAGAATCAGCATTAGCTGTCTCTAACTAAAATATGCTTCAAATGGACCGAACCATTGAATGGAACCGATTTAAACCTAACTAATTTGTTTTCATGAAAATCAAGTTAGAAGTTTTGATTACAAGTGTTCATAGCAGGTCAAGCGAATAAAAGCATGTTTGAAACGTTGGTATAGAGCGAGAAGGAAACGCGTGTCGGATCCGTAAAAATATCGAGTGTTGATATGGAGCATGGGAGGTCCAAGCGATTGATCTCAAGCGAGATCCCACGGTTCCCACACCCTCCTGCGATCTTGGCGAATAGGTTCGTTCGATCATACTCTTGTTCCAAGGAGGCTGAAGGAGAATTCTAGTGGAAGCGTCTGGAGGAGAGCGAGAAGGATCGAGTGGAAAGGAGAAAGACATTCGAGTATTCTCTCGGCGCGAGGATGAAAGCTCATAAAGAACGTTGAATACCTAACATGCTAACAGCTCAAGACACCCGTTGATTGTGATAGACTAACCTACGGCGATTTCCTGTCTCTCGAGAAATCTAAAGAGGAACACAGAGGAGACCACGAAAGGGAGATAAAGAATTTCTTTTTTTCGTCGCGACGGAACGTCGGAGGCGTTTTAATTCTTAATGTAAATTGTGAAATTCATAATTTCATAATACACCCGCTGTCACAGCAATATTCCACGTAACTTTATAATTATTCTTCCTTTATGTAACGATAATTGTAGCAACGATAATAGCGTGGAATTGATATATGGAAACATCAAAGGTTGAACAATCAAGCAAATTCCGAGGAAAACAAAATGACCGAGAGGAAATAAAATTTTAATGTTATTTTGGCCATGAATATTCCCGCAAATTAATTAACATTTCTTGACAAATTGTAATGTTATTTTTTAGTTCATTTTCTTTTATTCCTTTATTTCAAAAAAATTGTTAAATATTTTTATTTTGATCAACTTTCTTGATTAAAATTATATTTTTGGTACTTATCTTGGAAATAAGGAGTCGGCGAATGGTCTTGGGAAAACGATTTTATTTTCTTGTAACGAAGAGACGTCCGCTCATCACACAATCCACCCGAGAAGAGAGAGAGAAAGACTTTCGTCTTTCACCTGATTAGTTCGACGTACAGATATTCGAGGGAGGGGAGATGAGTGTTTAATATTTTTAGATCTTGAAGGCGCGCGTAAATTCAATCATTACAAAATTCAATACATTCAAAAAGTTCGATAAATCATTTTTGAATATTTTATCTAAAAAATGAATTTTTTATTCATTATTTTTATCGAATTATCGAGATATCCGATTAGCAAAAATTTACGTACGAGAAAAGTGAGACGTGATCTTGAACGGGAAATGAATTTAATGTGTCCGCTCGTAAATTAAAGCTGGTATTGAAAAGTCATGATTTCTTATAATGAAACGTTTTATTAATTGCTCCGACACGTCACGAAACGTGCTATCGGAAATTCAATCAACCTTTGTACACGAATTAATCACCGTGCGGGGATTAGAGTGTGTACGTGTCCGTGTGAACGTATGGAAGTCAAGTAACACAAGTTACGAATGGGAGTAAGAGACCTAATTAGCGAATACTTTACACCATAGCTGTCTTTTAACTTCTCGATCTGCTGTCCCTCTCCGCTCCCTCTAATCACCGAGAAATCGATCCAATCGTGTCTGTGCCTCTCGAGCCATAATACTCCATATACTAAATCGTGATTTCAATGTCCCTGTAACCATTTGCCATAAACGTATGGGGTTTTCAACGACATCCGTTCACTTCTCTTTTCATTCGAAAAAATAATGCATCGTACTAAATTTTTAACATGCTTAAAATAAATGTTACGAATATTCTAATCGATTAATATTTTTTAATTTAATCCTAAAAGGTCGCGTTTTCTAAATTTTTATGAGAGAGGAATATTGTAAAAAAAAAATTAATATTCAGAATTAATTAATTTTCATAGAATTATATTTTTAAAAAATTATTTTAAAAAAACTGATTACACTTAGAAATTTTTATTGTGATTCAATATGTCAAATTAAAATTGAAATAAAGGCTCGCTGTTTGCCAATGTTATGATTGGACCGCATTAATTCTCTTCACGCGTGTTGTATCACCATTTCGTGAAGTTTGTTGATTTTTTGACAAGATAATTGAGCTCAGACGTGAGCAAATGACTAGAAAACCATTTACCGTCGCACACACACACTGTGGGATTTAAATGTCGTAACGACAAACACTTAACCCGGTGAAGCGTAAATAATTGGCCGCCGGATGGCAATAACGAAAGTCTCTAGCTGGAAGAGAGTGCAGGAGAATCCCGAGATCTTCGATTAATGAAATCACTACATAATTAAGATGATTATTTAAAACCGGTAGCTCTTGAGCTTTGAAATCTAAACGCATCGCAATAAATCTTGATGCTCACGCCGTTTAACAGGTTCCATTTCATTTTTTTCAATAAAATACTCCATATCTAAATTCTTATTAATTCTGCAAAGCTGAAAATGGGAGCAGTTATTTTCCTACCGTAAATTACTCATGAAAATGAAACAAAAAAATTCAAATAATTTTAAAAAAGATAACTTTAATAAAAATATCGTACGATAAAAAATTAAAATAACGCCTCTCTTATGTCATTAAAAACATTTAAAAAAATATTTATTCGATCTCCAATTTCTTAAATAATTATAAGAGTAATTGCAGTGTTGATTATTCGTTTTGAAATAGATAAATAAATAAATAAATAGATAAATATATAAATTTCTTATGATTCGAGGATTTAGTTTTGATTTTTGGCACGGAAAGTCCTGTGGAGTTAACTCCGTAAGCGTTAAACACAAAGACCGGGCAGTAAAACTCAAGAGATGCACAAATGTGGACGCGTACAGGCAAATACATGTGTAAAACTGATTAATAAGTACTCCTACGTGTATCTACCGCAATAAGTGCGTTTACTTGTGCATTTACAAGCTGCACGAGGAGAGAACGAGAAAGGGAATTAGAGAGGAAAATTTCAAGAGAAAGAGAGAGAGAGAAATGCACTTATATTTACTGTAAGACCAGGGAGGAATTAAATAACGGATAATTGCGAGCTGCTAATAAATTAATCCTGAGAGCAATGGACCTCCCTCGGGAACGCCCACTGTATTAAACGGATCCTCAATGTTTAACGTCCTGAGCGCAAAATATACGTCGACGCGAACGCGAAATGTGATGAAAATAAAATGCATCGACCGATGCGTAACTTCCAACGTTCGCGTCTAATCGGAGTGTTAAAATCATTCGACGTCTCGAAGTTACGTACCGGTTACAATTGATCTCATCCTCGGGGCGTGTTTCTATTTTCAATGTATTTAAAAGTTTGCCGTGTCAATATTTTTCGACAATTTTTTTTTTCATTTTTATTTTATTTAAAAAATTGAAAATAAATTTGGAACTGAAGTCATTAATTGAAAATGTATATCATTTAAATAAAAATTTGTAATGGATTTTGGGAAAATTCTACACTCGTTACGAGGAATTTTTTTTTCGAGAGAGTTTGCACTATTTTTTTTCTAATTTTAAGTTATTTTTGTATGCTAAAGCGAGTGTAATTTGAAAAAAATTCAATTTATTTAAAGTTTGCCATATCAATAATTTTCGCCAATTATTTTTCATTCCAGTCATTACACTCGTTACGAGCAATTTTTTTTCGAGAGAGTTTGCACTAATTTTTTCGAATTTTGAATTATTTTTGTATGCTAAAACGAGTGTAATTTGAAAAATATTCGATTTATTTAAAGTTTGCCATAATGTTTTTCGACAATTTTTTTTCATTTTTATTTTATTTAAAAAATTGAAAATAAATTTGGAACTGAAGTCATTGATTGAAAATGTATATCATTTAAATAAAAATTTGTAATGGATTTTAGGAAAATTCTACACTCGTTACGAGCAATTTTTTTTTCGAGAGAGTTTGCACTAATTTTTTTTCTAATTTTAAGTTATTTTTGTATGCTAAAACGAGTGTAATTTGAAAAATATTCAATAAATATTCCTCGCACGTGACGCTTTTTTAATTTTAATAAATCAAGAAAAATAACGAGATGGTGATTAAAAAAATGAGAGTTAAATTATTCGAGACGGAGAGCACAATAATTGGCGAGGTTGGAGATATTCAGGCAAGGAGAAGCGAGCAGCTTCGAACGTAACGGATCTCTGAATAATTAAATAGTCGCGAGCAATTGGATAAATCGTCAGGGGACACGATAACCGGATTATTAATTGCTTACGAGCCTAGACACAGCTATATAAGATGCCACGAGATTTCATTTCTCACGAGACTTTATACAGTGCAAGCACACACAGAAAATACACACTATGATAATAAAAACGCTAAAAGTATACATAAAACGTGTAAGACACGAGATTAGTAACGTGCACGTAAAACTAATTGATCCGGTTGTCTCTCTCCCTCGCGAATTTTTTCGAATCTGGAAAAATGAGTCTTTTCAATCGTGCAAAAAAAATAAAATTTATCGACGATGTAAAAAATAAAAAAAACATCATCCAAAAAAAATTTTAAATAAAAATATAGAGAACGTCAAAAAAAAAATTAAAAATAGACTCATGGAAAAATGATGAGTGAAATTTTCACGAATATTTATGAGAGTGACGACTTTGGGAACGAGTAGCGAGTCGAGAAAAAAAAACTAGTTACAGCTAAAATTATATGTAAAATGCGAAAAACATGGAATTTAAATTTTTTTCAATTTTTTCGATCTTGAAAAATGACTATCAATCAAAAAAAAAATATCGACGATAAAAAATAGGAAGACAAAAAAAGAGTGAAAATAGGGTCCTGGGAAGACGTGTAAAAAATAAAAAAAACATCATCCAAAAAAAAATGAAATAAAAGAATAGAGACCGTCCAAAAATAAAATTAAAAATATGTCATAGAAAAACGACGAGTAAAATTTTCACGAATGTTTTTAGAGTGACGACTTTGGGAACGAGAAGCGAGTCGAAAGAAAAACTAGTTACAGCTAAAATGATATGTAAAACGCGAAAGAACATGAAATTTAAATTTTTCAATTTTTCCGACCTTGAAAAATGACTATCGATCAAAAAAAAATTTTATCGACGATAAAAAAAAGGAAGAAAAAAAAAAAAGAGTAAAAATAGAGTCCTGGGAAAAGGGCGAGAAAAATTCTGGCGGATGTTTAGTCGTGAGAGTGACGATTTTGCGAGCTAGGGAGCGACGAGTACAGAGAGGAGAGTAAAAAAAAGGAGCGTATGTATGGAAAGTCATGATAATCCTCGCGATCATCGAAGTAATAACTTAATGAGGCTCTCGGATAAACGAGCTGCTCCCTCCCTCTCTCTCTCTCTTTCTCTTTTGATTACAGGGTCCTCATGATTTCCTCGTACGTGTGTGTGCACTGAAACGTTTACTTGGCCACTTAGGAACGACATTTCAGCCCCGAGGGGGTGAGAACCCGGGCCTCCTCGTATCTTTTGTTGCCCGCGAAGACAAGAGCTAAACACGGCGCACTCCATCTTCCATTATTATACTTCGAACCTCACGATGTTTCGTAGCGTGCAAAATAGATAAATCGTCGCACAATTGGCCTCCCCTATTATTTCGCGCTTATATCGCGCGCGTATACTCTCGCAACGCGTTTGCGGGAACCTCTCCGCATCTGTTAACCTCCTTCACTCTCCGTGCACCGATCATTCCATCCATTCAATTATTTTAACTCTCCCAAGACCCTTTGGAACTAATTCATTTTATTGGCTGCTAATTCATCTCGTTTGAAATTTTTGTTAAAATATTTCATATTATTTTCAGGGGATTTATAAAAAATTAATTTATTTTTTATTATTTATTACACACTTAAAAAAATTTGAATTTTATTTTATTATAACTATATGTAGGGGAGGGGAGGGCAAAATGGGGTACGGGGGCAAAATGGGGTACCCCAAAAATTTGGTGAAAATTTACAGTATTTCAAATTTTGATAAAATTTAATATCAAATAGTCTTTTATTTGCGAAAAACATTATATTTGGTGATTTAAAAACACGTTTAAACAAAAACTAAAGCGAAAAATCAATTAACATAGCAGATCGAAAAAGACCATTTTCTTTGGTA
>JAPYYX010004401.1:0-10523 GCA_030522605.1 Cremastinae sp. B BG-2022a | reverse complement strand
TTCAAATTGTGAGGGATTATTCCTTATGACTTAAATAACAATTTCGCGAAGTTTGACGAAAATCTGCGGTTTTTTAATTTACTGATGGGCCACCTTAAACAATAAGAAGGATACGATTAAGATTTTATTGAGTGTGATAATTGAGCACAAAGAATTACCGAGTGTCTCTTAAATATGTTTTGCAGTCTCGCGGCTGATGGGGGCCGCGGCGGGCGCCGGGACCAATATGGCCGGTTGTTCCGTCGGTCAGTCAATGTCCGACGTTGGCAAATCGTCAGGAATGGGTGTCGGCGGTGGCATCGGCGTTGGCGTTGGAATGGGCGTCGGTGCGATGCAGTTCCCGCTCGCACAGAGACGGAAGCGACGCGTACTCTTCACTCAGGCACAAGTTTACGAGCTCGAGAGGAGGTTTAAGCAACAAAAGTATCTCAGTGCGCCGGAACGAGAACATCTCGCGTCGCTCATTCATCTCACACCTACCCAGGTATGTGACCATTTTCCTATTACCAAACATTTTTTAAATTATCAAAAATATTATGTCCAGGTCCTTCAGGAGTTCATGATGAAAATATAAAATCAAGATCATTAAAAGATTCGAATCTTTTAATGATCTTGATTTTCACAATTAAACAATTAACGTCAAGCAATTGTTGAAAAAATTATTTTTTAAAAACTTCAAATTTCTTGTGCTTCAAATTTACATGTGAAAAATGTTACATGGTACGTGCAGTCATTTCCTCATATACGAATTTTTTAATCAAGATCATTAAAAAAGTTTCGAATTTTTTAATGATCTTGATTTTCACAATTAAAAAATTGACGTCAAGCAATTTTTAAAAAAATTATCTTTTAAAAACTTCAAATTTCTTGTGCTTCAAATTTACATGTGAAAAATGTTACATGGTACATGCAGCCATTTCCTCATATACGAATCTAAATGTTCCAATGACATTTCTATTAACTCGAAATGATATTCAAATCGGACACTATTCGGAATTGCATTAAAAAATTGATTTTTCAATCAATGTTTTCATTTACTGTACATTCATTTGAATATTCTGTGTATGTACACAACGATCCCCAATAATATTTCAACTTCATGTTATTTCATACGTTATTAACAACATGCAAATATTATTAAAAATCGTCATACAAAAAATAAATATATCCATATGAATATACAATAAATAAAAAAGCACTGAATTAAAAAATTGAATTGTCACCTCGACGGTTTTGAGGCGCCTGTATATCAGCACACACAGGTATGCTTGGTAACCAGAGACCAATTATCGAATACCAATTAATTAACGAAGAGACGGGAACAGAGAGAGAGAGAGAGAGACGGTTCAGATCTTAGCAGAGATGAGATGGATTCGAGAACGCGATGCTCTTGATGCGTTTCGAACAATCTATATCGATCGTAACCTCATGGGCATCGAGGCATCCGCCGACATTCCGCAGCCGGAGGAATACCCGCATTGATTCTCGTTCAGATCCTCAACGACGTTTAATCCAATGAATAATTACGACCTATAGCGGAGCGCGGAGCATTCAATCGGATTTAGCGGTCGGACGTTCTCTCCGAGAAGGATGAGCCAAGAGAGCTTGCGAGAGAACGTAAAATGCTCGTCGTATACCAAAAGAGATGAAGAGAGAGAGAGAGAGAGAGAGAGAGAGAGCAAACGCACGAAATCGTTTCTCTTCTGTGTACCAAGTCTGGCAACAATAAATAATTGTTGCCGGAGCTCATTGGCCGCATCCTGCGTTCGTGCATCAGGGTCTCGGCCCCTCGTTTTCTGTCTGTCGGTACGTCTGCCTCGATTCGTTTCTCTCCCTCTCAGCGTAGCTGCCACTCGTGTAGCAAATTTTTTTTTTGAAAATCGCAGCCTCGTGCGAAAATCTCGTTTTTACCTTGATACAATATTTTGAATGAGTCTTTTCTGAATCGCGTTCGCGATTTATTCAGATTTCGGCTCTGGGCGTTTAATGTCGTGCGAAAAAGAAAAAAAAGATACGCGTTACCGAAATCTCACCCTCTATATACTCGAGCTCAATGTCTCGAATCGATCCGGGCTCCGAGTGAACGGAAACTCTCGCGGAAGTCGACGAAGAGACTTGATTGCAATCAGACTCCGTTTTCAAGCTCGCAACTCTCGGGTAGGGCCAAATTCGCTCAAGCATGGGCTGCTCCACGCTCAACGTCATCTCATAGCAATAAAATCCTTATAAAATGAAATTGAGCAACTTTTTTAATTTTTTATTAATTTTTATCTTATTTTTGTCAATATGGAAATAATGAAAATATAATTGAGTATATAATTATAGATTCAAAATGTTTTTCACAAATGATTGGAATCCTCGATTAAGGCATTCTTTTTATAGAAAATTTTCGCCATTTTTATAGAAAAAAAATTAGCACGCAAATACAAAAATTTCTTGTTAAACTTGAGTATATGCATGCACCGATGGTTGAACAGGATTCCGGGGTTTACCGCTTTTTATATGTGAAAAAAAAATCATAAATTTTGGAAATGACGATTTTTTTGCTGTTTTTTCATAAAAAAACATAAAGAAACGTACCTCCGGTTTTTTTATTACTTTGTTATGTACACAAAATTTTGGTTCAAAAAAATGGTATAAAATCGACGATCTTGGTCGTTCATGGGTTAACGACGAGTATCTCGATTTTTCGGTCGATGAAGCCAGTTGAAATTTTGCACACATTTTTATATAACATCAAAGAAGCTTCAATTAGTTTTTTACTAAAATTTGAAGACAAAAATTTTTATGATTTTGTTTATTATATAACAAATAAATTTTACGTAGGATCGATTTGAATTTTGAGTATGTTTTTCTTTAATTGATTTACAATAAAACTTTTCCTATAATGGTCTCAAATTCTCAGTCCACTTGGAATATGAGAAAAAACGAAAACAAAATTTCGATACACCCCCTCAAATTTATATCACACCTTAAATTCAATACTTTTTCAATCTCACAAAAATCCAAAACATTCCAAACGCCATAATATCGACGCGTCAACGTCAAATCCCGATTATACGAAAAACATCTCAGCATAATTAAATCATTATTCAGAAAAGCGATGCATCAGCTATATTCACGCATCGCAGCTGAGTACTTTGACACATTTTAACTCGATAAAAAATGTAATCGCCGGCTTCATCGTTCCCACGATTTTCACGATGATTTTTCACACTCACCGTGCGATTAAGCGAACTACATTCACCTCTCGCACATCGAGAGTAAAAAAAAACGTATTAAGATATTTACCGGCTACACTTATACAATAATAACTCGGATAATAATAAAAGTAGTTCAAATATGTACAAAACGGTACGACGTTGAGCACGAACGTGTTTGTTCGATGGCATACGGTAATGACAAGTCGGGTCGGGACACTCGAAGCGTGTAACACGCACGCGGGGGACATTTATATTTATATTCGAAATATGACGTTGTCATCATCTCTATATCTGTATACATATAAATATATCCATACGATATTACGAATATATACAGCACTACGAATTTATTCGCACTGTTGCGAGAGATGAGTTACGATCCATGACGAAATCCAACCGGAGGTCCAAAGAGAGGTTGTCCGTACCGAGGAAAAAAATCCTCTTGTATCTCTACTATATATACGAGAGAGACAAATATGTATAACGAGAGACACATATACCAGGGATGAATAATTTGACGTAGAATTTCATCCTCGACTAGATCGGACACGCGCCGAGAGTGTGCTACCGGGTTCTGCATTTTTAAGTAGTCATGCACACTCGAACGACACCCATCGGGCCCCTCTCTCGGTCTCTCTCTCTCTGGCGATTCCTCTCCGGTCTATACAGTAACCGAAGTACCAAGTACCATTCCATTTTGCTCGTTTCCACTCCCGCGAACACAAATATGGATCGAAACGTCGGTGTGCGGGCTCGCCGGGTTATTCGTCGCTGATATCGCTCCGGGCTTGTATTTTATCCGGATGGATATATATATTTATGTATTATATATGTATATGTGCTATATATATATGTATATATGCGTATTTATATTATATACATATGTAGAGAGATATTTGTCTATATATATATGTATATATGTGTATTTATATTATATACATATGTACAGAGATATTTATCTATATATATATGTATATATGTGTATTTATATTATATACGTATGTACAGAGATATTTGTCTATACATATATATGTATATATGTGTATTTATATTATATACATATGTACAGAGATATTTGTCTATATATATATATATGTATACATGTGTATTTATATTATATACATATGTAGAGAGATATTTGTCTATATATACACGTAAACGTGTACCCGGGATATACAGATGCGATCCTCCATTTTACCGTCGCATTGTTACTCTAAGTGCTGGCTCGCCCCTCTCCTAGGCATCGTCTCCCTTTTGGTCCAGGTCCATTGTTACAGACCAGCCACTCCTGGCATTGTTAACGCCGCGCTGTTATTATTATCGCTACTGTTGCGCGAATGACGTATCCTCGACGTCGTTGCACGAAAAATGTGTGCACACATCGCGGAGGGGAGGAAACGGATGAAACTGCGGGAAAAAGGAGAGAAGAGACGAGAATGAGGCTGTAAAAAAGAAAAAAAGAAGAAGAAAAAAAAAATAAAAAGGAAGGGAAAGCGAAGCTATAGGCCAGCTGCTTTCTCGAGTGCCTGCATTAGAGGCAAATTATCTTGACACCGTAATTTTCATCTGTTCTACCTTTTTTGCAGACTTGCAGTTTCTCTCTTGTCTCTCTCTCTCTTTTTATCTTGACGAGATTTATACTTGTATCGAGGGTGAAGAAGCGTCGATGCTTCAAACCGTTTCTTCGCTAATGCACGGTTATTCTCGTCATTAATTACCGTTGCATGCAACGCGGGATAAGAATTTTTCACGGTAGGTTTTTAAGCGAGGGATTTTGATGAAAAAAATAGATTCGAATCTGCTAGAGAGGAAATGGTTTTTACAAATTTAGTACTTTTGGCGTTAATGTTTTTTGATTATTCGAATGGAGTTGGAACGTATATTTTCGACTTTACTGATGATTTCGACAGTTTTTACACTTCAGGTGAATTGATAGATTAAAAGCTCGTACTCGAGTCCATCGTTGATAATGTGATTTAACAGTTACTTCATTCTTTTTAATTAAATTGTTAATTTTTTTCTTCATTGCTCATTTTGGGTGTTTTTAAAATTCAAGTTGATTGCTAGAGTAATTTAGTGTATTGGAGAAAAAGCTTGCAAATCCATTAACGAAAATGGATTTCACAAATTACTACATTTTTCGTATTTGAATAGTTAATTTTTTTATCGGACTCGTTTTCATAATTTCAACACTTTTTTAACTTGAGATTAATTTCTGGAACAAAAGCTCGTATTCGGATCCATTATCGACAGCGTAATATCAAAATTAATGTTTTTTCTACTTCAATCTCTAATTGTTAAATAAAAAAATTTACATTACCATTCTAGATTATTCTAAATTTTATTTTCATTAGCTAAATTTTTTTTATACAAATTTTTTAATTAATAAAAATTGATACTGAAATTTATTATCGAAATTAAAGTTCGAAATAGTTAAATTATTTTTATTAAAGTGTTCATTTTTTAAAATTCTTTTGAAAGTATATCCTCGTTATTCTTGACGCTCGTTCCAAAATAATCGTGACGTGAGCGAGGAAGGCTTCCGGGAGGATAAAATCGCGGCGCAACACCGCGACGCTTGAGCAAACAGCATTAAAGTCTCAATCTTTGTTCGGGTGGGCAAATTCGAAGTGAAATAGAAAGACAGAGACGAAGATAGAGAGAGAGAGAGCAGAAGTCTTATTTTCTCAATTCGCATACACATCAGCCTCCGAGTCTCCCGACAGACGCTGCTGTAGAACGCGCAAATAGATCGAACAGCAAACAAAATTTCGTGCCCTTTTCTCGCCAAATTCTTCAACGTGAATCTAAAAAACAAATACCTATAAAAAATAGAAACAAAAATAGTACAATAAATTTTAAAAAAGAGCGAGATTAGCACATTTGATAATATTTTATACTTCAAATTTGTTTGTTTGAGAAATCAATGCCAATGAGCCGTGAACCAATGAGCGAGCAATGAGTAAAAAGACTTTTGATTCCTTCTATTGTCTCGAACCGATCATCGGCGAGTCCAACAACGATTGAACTGCAAACAAATCGTCCTATATTCATTTCTCCCCAAATTATTCCACACGTCATTAACAAGCCAGTACCTATAAAAAATAAAAAACAATCATAAATAAATAAATTAAAAAATAAATGGCGAGAGATTGATGAATTTAGTAATATTTTATTACTTCAAATTCACTTGAGAGAGAGAGAGAGAGCGGAAGTCTTATTTTCTCAACTTGCATACACATGCATCAGCCTCCGAGTCTCCCGACAGACGCTACTATAGAACGCGCAAATAATCGAACAGCAAACAAAATTTCGTGCCCTTTTCTCGCCAAATTCTTTAACGTGAATCTAAAAAACAAATACCTATAAAAAGTAGAAATAAAAATAGTAAAAAATTGTAAAAAATAAATAAAAAGAAATAAAAATAAAAAACAATCATAAATAAATAAATTAAAACATAAATGGCGAGAGATTGATGAATTTAATATTTTATTACTTCAAATTCACTCGAGAGAAATCGAGTGCTCGCGAACTATCGAGCGAGCACTGAGTAAAAAAATATTCTCTTTTTTTCTCCAGTATTCTCTCGGGCGGGGTAAAACGCGTGTGCGAGCGTGTTAAAATATGAAGATACGAGAGTCTGTGAGCCTCCGACGATTCGCTCGCACGCCCGAGAACGGGAAGCGAAAAGGTTGTACAGCCTTGTGCACACAACATTATTTTTCTATGGGGTTTTTTCGGGTGGGGAGATCATACGGGACGTCTGTAGCGTATTCATGATTTGTGCACCCAGAAAAAGAGGAATTTGTGCTAAAAAGGAGCTCGCTTCGTGCATTTTCCTCGGTATTATATGCGAAATCCGCTTTCCAGCCAGTGTCATGAATCTCGTGACGAGATATCGTAAAAAGGAACTATTATATGCGCCTACGCGTATGCAGCACATTTGCGGAGGAGAATGGATGCTGCAAACTCGTTGGGACAGTGGAAATGATCGAAATCTGCTCATCTCATTGAAATTCTCTTCCCTGAAACAAAAAAAGGAATAAAATACATTTTTCAACAAAAAATTATTTTTTCAACTCCTTAGATATAAATAATTTGAATTTTTCAACATTATAAGTTTTTGGAGGAAAGAATCGAAAAGAAGATCAAGAGACGCGGTAGCGGCTCGACGCCAAGTATGAATTTTATTTTATTTTTTTTATATTATTAAAAAAAAATTTTTTATTATTTTTTTTACTTCAGGAATGCAAATTTCAAGGAGCCTCTGCTTGTAAAAAAGTGAAACTTATGAAAACGTATTTTCTTTATTTAAGAAAGTTTGGCAGTGTGTAGAGAATAAGAAGTACTTTTTTTTGCTATGTATGACAAAATTTAAATGAGAGTAGAAAGTTACTCATCATGTAGAGAGAAATATTCTGATTTATGTCCTTAATTGATGATATAAGTAAAACTTTTACTCAAGAAAGGTTTCTATACTTTTCTTTAGGCTCAACGCTAAATAGTGATAGCGATACGAAATTCGAATATGCAAAATTTGCATATTCGAAACATCTTTCAATTTGCTGATTAAGATTTGTGACATATCATCTAAAAATCTTTTTACTGTAAAATAATGAAATTTTGATGCTTGATTTCTTATTTTTTGTGCACGAAATAACTAAAAAATAGTCTAAAAAAATTCCAATAAAAAAGTATAAACCACGATTGTGATACGAGAATTTCGATTTACCGTCAAATTTGCCAACTCCAGTATCCACAAACTAAAAAATCTTTCAACTACTAAACTCCTACAAATTTCACTTCAGTACACTTACTACTTAAATTCACATTCAAAAAAAATCACAAAATAAAATTAAGTAAAAATTTATCTAAAATACACACTTCTTTAGAATTCGTGAATGTTCTATCGCTCATAATATCGCCCAACGATTCATTGCTACCGTTGATGTCCAAATGAATGCAAAACTCGATATGCGAAGTCTTCGCTCGAGATTTCCAATTGTCAGAGCACGCAATTTTTCCCAATTTTCCGTTTCGTTGAACGAAATCCAAAAGGCGTAACTGGCGTCACAGTAGCGTCTTAAATTATTCGTGCAATGCCCTTTTCATTTTCGTCTCAATCGGATGATGAAGCTTGTATACACGAAGTTCGCAGAGAGACGAGTTGCACTTCTCTCGGTTTTCTGTATGCACCGGAGCCGGCTGAGAGTACCGGGCGAGAGATGACGAGGGCCTCGGTTAAAGGGTGCATACATCGCAACCGCAAACAGAACTTGCAGGAGCGCACGCACCATCGTTGAGGACAGAGACGAGACTCTCTCCTTCTCTCTTTCTCCCTTTACGGCTCGCTCTCTCGCTCCCTCTCTCCTTCTCGCTACGGCATTTTTTTTTCTTTTCTCTCGGTTGGAAGATTAAGCCAACACACCTCTCGTCTTTGACTAACGCCACTTTTCGTGACATTCCCTGCCTGTGACGCTCTCAATGCTGAGAACGAGAAAAAAAAGGAAAATCCTCTCGCTCTCTCTCTCTTTTTCTGTCTGTGTGCAGGTACATACACGATTAACTCGTGGACCCTTGACTACCCGAAAGTGCGATTATACTTTATAAACGAATCCATTGCCGCTATGATTTTCATTCGTGTCTATAAAAATACAAAAAGCGCTCCATTATATTGGAGAAAATTATCATTCAATTATATTTGCTCTTTGTTTTATTTTATCGATCAATGAAAATTTCGAATTGTATTTAATTTATTAAAAATTAATAACGATTAATTTATACTGTTCATTTATGATAAATTGACATCTCGATTTTTACACGCTTTATCCCTGATGGAAATAAATATGTCAGATTTCAACAGATTTGTAATAATCTCTCAAAAAATTACAAAAAATGAGAATTTTCACATATTTCACCAGAATTTAATATATATTGTGTGCTTGTTCCAATTGCCGATTATAAATATCTAATTTCTGATAAAATTTTACCGAATTTGACATTTTTTGTCATGAAGGAACTAATTTAGTTTTTTATTTTTACTTTTATTTTTTTTTAGTTCCTCTATGACGAAAAATGTCAAATTCGGTGAAATTTTATCAGAAATTAGATATTTATGATCAGCAATTGGAACAAGCGAACAAAATATATTGAATTCTGTGATGAAATATGTAGAAATTCTCATTTTTTGTAATTTTTTGAGAAATTATTACAATATCTGTTGAAATCTGACAAATTTATTTCCATCAGGGATATTACTCCATAAATCTTTGGCACGAGGTTTTTTTTTTATTCGACAACCGTCGTGGTCAGAATACGGAAGAAAATGATGGACGACGTTTATGAAATTCACAAATGGTCGAGAAAAATGGGGAAGAAAAAGTGAGAAATTAGAAAAATAAATACCATCTCGTTTATCCACGTCCAAACAAGAAGCGACGCGGACGCAGCGATGTTCCCTCTCTCGTATATTCGGTAGGAGATAAGCCTAATGTATACAGTGGATGGTGTAACTAATCATCCCGAAAAGCTACCGAATGAGATCGTGCACTCTAGGACAAATATTCGTAAAGGCGCGGTACGTCGGTCGTTAGCGGGGAAGAGAGTCGGAAAAGAGTCACCTCGTTGGAACAACAATGAGGGTGACTTGGCACTGTTTGCCCAAAAAAGTTCGCCACTTTCCAGGATCAACAAGACCCAATTAACGAGCTTGGTCATAATTTCACACCACAGAGCAAAACCTGGAACAAAATTTACAATTTTTAGTTAAACTTGGAAAAAAATATCGATGTGATTCTTATTGTTGAAAAAATAATTTAAAAAAATACTTTTAGTCCTTGCTCAAAATATAAAGGAAGGGCGAGCAAAATGGGGCCCTCTCAAAATTTCAATATCCATAAATTTTTGGGGGCAAAATGAGCCCCCCAAAAATTTCGGCAGAACAACATTTCTGTCCAAAATTTGTCTAATCAACAATACTAAAAAACAATATCCAATCTGAATAATAATATCGAGTAGACAAATTATGAGCAGAGATGTCGTTCTACCAAAATTTCAATAAATATCCATAAATTTTTGGGGGCAAAACTGCCCTCAAAATTTTTGGCTCTCTATAAGTGTTTAGGAGGTAAAATATGCTGTCGAGACTTTGAAAACCAACAGATATTTTTGTGCCAAACGTGTTAGTAAAATTTTTGTTTTATAGAACCGGTTAAAAAATTTCATATGATGAAGGATAAACTAGGTAATGAGTTCAACAGCATTATTTATTACATTTTTTCTTTAAAAACAATTTCTTTTATAGAAACGAAATAATCAAAA
>JAPYYX010004392.1:0-14671 GCA_030522605.1 Cremastinae sp. B BG-2022a | reverse complement strand
TCTTGACTTCTAGATGGTGAAACGTCTTGAAACTTTGCATGTCTCTTTTTAGTACTTCGAAGAAGTTTCCTTTAGTTTTTGAAAAGAATTGTAAGATTCATTTTTTATGCGTACGTAGCAGCTCAAGAACATGTTAGATGACCTTGATTTTTGAGTATGTTGCTCTTGAACCAATTTGCAACTACTTTCCTTAATAAACATAAGCTCAAAAACCGCATGCTACGGAGATAAACTATGACAAAATTCTTTAATTTGACGGCATCTATAGAACTACCTTAAGAGTATAAAAATAAAGAAAGTACATTCAATTTCAAATATGCATCAGATTTTCCCAGAGAATTGTTCATATATTGGCGATAATTGACAAAAAAAATCGTTTTTTATAGTTCGTCAACGACTTATCTGTATCGTCTATATCACCTTAACAGAAAACTTGATCTCATTTTTCATCTGTTCACGAATGATAAAATAACCCAATAACTACGTTATAAATAAGACAAATCCAAGATTAAAGGACGGTTTATTGGCTAAATATTTAACAAATGGGAAATCGTGCTTGGTCGTGTTTAACAAGACAATATAAATGATACCCGTTGAAATCTTAAACACGGAAGGACCATTGTTAAATTTATAGGAGCATAACTCCAATTAAGGTCTTTCCGTTCGGGTCGGTCGGAAGAGGACAGAGGCCGGTAAATTAATGTTTTCGGTCAGGGTTCCCCTTGCTACGTGCTACCGACATTTCTTTCGCGTTTTCGTTTTGGGAAAGCTTCTATTAGAAAGTTACGGGAACAGTTGCGTTCAAGGACTTCGACATCTCCAGTAAATCAAGCCGGCTTCGAACAAAGTTGCGAATTGCTTATTGGACGATATTAGACACGAGAGAGAAGACCGGATGAGTGCACGAGTGGCGAAAAAGGGGGGAGGTTAAAGCGCATCAAGAATTTGTCTGTCTAGTACGGTCGCATTCTCAGTTTTCTCTGGAGCGTATCACTCCAACGAGAGATATATATCCCCAGAGCATCCGCGAATATCCGAAACATGGGGCAAAGAGCAATGACGAAACGATACGCTTCCATTCTACCATAATAACCGGAGCTATATACAGGAACGACCGAGCTTTGCCACTGCAAACTTCGTTTTCCAGCAATTTTGTGAAAAAGAGTAATGAAGATACTTTGACAGACATTTCCAACTTCTTCATCCATGAATGCATGAATCGCGTCCTTGCTTTCCTTTTGTCGCAACGCGACAGAAAATTTCATTGTATGCGTTTAAACAAAAAAATTGATTTTACCTGTTTGTATCTGGTATTAGGGTAGAGGGGGGCAAAATGGGGTACCCCAAAAATTTGATGAAAATTTCTAATTTCAAAATTTGATTAATATCAAATAGCGTTTTCTTTGCCAATAACGTTGTATGTATTTGGTGTGTCCAAATCACATTCAAACAAAAATAAAAATTAAAAATCAAAAAACGAAATTGCAGATAGAAAAAGATTATTTTCTTTGGGAATGAGACGCACTTAAACAAAAATCAAAATAAATCAATTAGATACTTGAAAAAAAACGTCAAAGCTAATAATAAATTAACAAATTATAAAAAATAAAAAATTTTCTCACTTTTTGGAGGGGTACCCCACTTTGTTCGCTAAAAAAAATTATTTTTTCTCATGGCAACTGGAAATTTAATTTGTTTTCTTCAATTGTGATTAAAAAACAAAAAATTCAACATATTTAAACCCTTGGAATCGGAAAATTTTCTTAAGTACCCCACTTTACCTCCTCTACCCTATTTGTAATTTTTGTTTTTTGCATTTCAAAAATGAAAAAAAAAAAATTTTAATCTACGAGGAAACGAATGAATGGATAATTTGTATTAAAACATATTTTATTCAATCCAAACTTTATTTTCCGGTTATCATCGAGTTTGAAAATATAAAAAATGATATGAATCTCGGATTTGTTATAAGGGTTGAGAAATTCTCGTCGTAATTCAGTCTATGGTACACAAGGTTGAGTCAGACGAAAATACGAGTAAACAGGAAGCAATACGAGGAAAATTGGAAGATATGTTGTACGAGTTCGTAGATCCGAAAAATATAAGAGCAAATATGTACGAGATATTTTATGTTGAATAATATATAATGCTTACCATTTTAATTAATTTTGTTCAAACATACCTATAAAAATTGGTTCCAAGAAATATTATTTAAAATCATGTTCACAGGAGACAAATTCTATATCTCTAAAAAAAATTGTTCCTATAGCAAACTTCAATTACAAATCGAAGAAAAAATTATTATTTATCATTTTCTGGTATTGAACAGAATAATGGAAATACTATTTAAATAAAGAGGGAACGAATTATATATTTTTCGAATGAAAGTTCACTTCGAGCAATGTATGGGTAGCGCTATATAAATTACCTTGGCCTGACGGAAGATCAATCATACCAATTGCATCTTAGGTCAACAGTGGAAGAATGAACGTTGCCTCCGGGATCTTCCCCGTGTATACCTTATTTTTCCCAATGTATTTTTCCTTTTCTCCGGGAAAAATCTACCGCTACAACGACAAGCGTTTCATCTTGTACAGCCCAGAGATCAATGCGTTGAAAGAAAATTGGAGACCGATTTTCATATTTTTCAGATCCACTGTTATTTTTCAGTTTCGATCGATAAAGTATAATATCAGTACCGGAAACGGATACGAAAGAAAACCCGTACTCAACCAAATCATTCCGTGATCATATTTTTTTGGATTATTCACAAAATGACGACTTGCGTATAACATTGAATTATTTGAGAATTTGAGCTTTTTTTATTATTAGTAAAATCGATTCGTGTATGAAATTAAATTATTATTGTCACTCTAACTGTTTTTCTAAATATTTTTTGCAGATGCGAAGCTGTCTCAGCGAGTGACTATGTCGAATTTTCCAATTACATGAGCAGAGATCGCAAACACTCTCGTCACTGCGGTCAGCTCAAAGAATTCGACGTTGAAAGCGACAAGAAATTTTTTCGCGTTACTTTCAAGAGCAACGACAGACTCGACGGTACGGGATTCAATGCCAGCTATATATTCTTTGATGAGGAAGACAATTTTACAGTGAAATCCCCAACTAATTCAGCACGAAACGTATACGGTATGCAAAAAAATTTACTCCCCTTTTTATTCACTTTTTTATACTATTTCCATTTTTCAAATGTTGAACGAAAAAAAAAACTTGTTCTTTTATTTCCTTTTTTATACTATTTTTCCAATGTTGAACGAAAAAAAAAACGATATTTGTTCTTTTAACTGAAAATTCGTAAAAACGTACAAAAAAATTTAATTAACGTTAAAAAATATGTACAAAAGCATTAGAGAAAAAAAAATTCCGGATAAGTAATTAAAAACGTGAAAAAAATGAATCTGAAAAGACGAAAAAATGTTGAAATATGTATGTGAGATTTTTCTCAATTACTGAGTCAATGAATGAACGAGACGCGACCGGGTTTTAATTGTACATGAAACCGATATCGACGGAAAAAGCGATCGTTGGAGAATTTTGGGATAGGTAAAAAGGTCGAGAAAACAGTGCCTTTGCCGGTTTAAAAATGAGATTGAGAGACCGGCCGAAAGGTCGAGAAAAGGGAGATTGCAGGATGAAGCGAATTAAAGGCTACGTGACTCTGAAAGTTCACACGTACACAACGAGATTTAACGAAGTACGTGTGCTTGCGCGCTGAAAAGCCGAAAAAGCACAGTCAGAGGAAAGGGTGAATGCGGAATGGAAATGGGTTTGTTGGTGGGCCGGAGGCTGGAATATAATCGAGTGCTTACAGCGGGCACTCCGATTTCCACAGGTGCACGTTTTGTTTTTCACCACACAAAAAGCAAATGGCTCTGGTCGTCGAAAAACAAAAAGATTGATTTTAAATTGCACAAAGACACTATTTGTCATCGTTATAACTTTTTGTATCCTTTGAAACAATGTTTTGGACCCATCGAAATTTGACACTGCTGATAGGATGGTCTCTGCGTGTCAAAAGGGGAAAAAAAACAAGAAACTTGACAAACCCAAATTTGGTTTGGTTTTGCGATCACGTTTAACATCAACGGTTGACTTGTCTCGACGCTCGTTATAGCATCTTTCTTTATATATCAAATTCTGGTTGATATTTTAATACATTTTTATTATTATTTTATTATTTTAATAGAGAAATTATTAATTATAATTTTCAAGCTTTTAACAAAAAAGAAAAAATTAAAATATTCGAATTATTAGTATTTCTTATTATTGTATCATTTTTAATATATTATCTAAATTTAATATTGTAAGTAATATTAAATTAAAACGATCCAGAAATATAAGAAATTCATCTTTTACCAGACGTACATTTACGTCAAAAAAAAGAAATATCTAATGATTACTTACTTATTATAAATCTTGGACGAAAATTATGGTAAAAATAGAAATATTAACAGCATCGCATGAGATTTTAATATATGTAGAAATAGGAAAATGCAATTTTCTCAAATTAATCTCTATCAAATTAGACAGTAAGCTACTTCCGGATTTCGCATAATGATTGTTCATTTATTCAATGATCCTCTTCCAACTTCTGGTATCTCAACTTGAAAATATTTTAATTTCTATAAATTATGGTATTTATCAAATGAAATTGGGCTGCGTCGAATTGCATTCAATACATAACAACCGGATTGGTTTGATAATTCTGGAATTTAACTTAAAAAATTTTCGGTTTCCGAATTCATCCATATCATTGAAAATCTCCTCAAACCACATTCTGAGTCCTCGACTTTTTTATGAATTGTTATTAATTATCATTAAAGCAATTATTCCATTTTATTAACATCAATTCGGAATAATGAAAATTGTCGACATTGATAAATCATGAATCATTACCTTTTTAATTAATCAACCATTAATTTATAGAGATTATCGTATGTCCCACATGAAAATTAGCTATGCTATTTTCCAATCAATGTACAGGAAGCGATTAACTTCAGATCTCGAAAATCTTCGGTCGTTGAAATTATTAGGGAAATTTGAAACATTCAAAGGGAAAGGTCTGAATACAATTATAGTATGTATATAAACTAATGCATGAGCACATGGAAGTACTCTCGGTCAGAAGATCACATACGTGGATAAATATACTCTTTGATGTTCACTGAATGCATGTAATTCATGATCGCACAGCGAAACTAATAACGAATTAGTACAATTTGAAAACTTTAGTACCGTGAACAAGAATTGAATTTAATGTATTTCGTAACACGGTCGAATACATATTTATTCCATTTACAACATTGACCACATGAATTATAATTCTGAAAGGCATTAGAATAATGTTATTGAATATTTTATTACATCCACATGATGAAAATATGTGTGCATATGGAAAAAAAACCTTTCCTATCATACTGTTTTCAAAAGTAAAGACAATTTTAAATAAAAATTATGCGAAGATCATTTTATTATTTATTGCCAAAATTATATATAGTAGTAATTGCATTTATTAGCACGCTTACATTTTGTGATACATATTCTTATTCTAGTTTCTTTTTTATATTACATATTTACATTTCTTACGCGCTAGCATGGGCCATCGACCGTGGTCCTTCAGCCCTAGGTTGCCTATGCGTATTTGGGTATTTGTTTGTTTATGTATACATGGACTCGTCTTATATTTTTGGAGTAATTTTTTTATTGAGTCTAAGGTGGTAATTGTTTAACGCATTTAGATATTCGAAAGTCGATATTTCGTTGTATCTTGAATGTCGATTTAGGTTTGGTGTTGGATTAATGCGAAGTTCACGAATGCTTTCTAATTTTTTGTTTGTGAAATTCTTGGTTAGTTTTTTTAATCTTGTTCTGATCGGTGTTATTTTTGTTTTTTCGTAAAGCGTCGAGTTTTTAGGGTTAAAACGAGGGTTTGAACTATTACTGATTCGAGTTAGTTTTCTTAAAGCTATTGTTTCTGTTGTATCTATGATTTTCTGTATTGATTTTGTTTTACAGTTTGAGAAAATCGGGTGGCCATATTCGATTAGCGGACGGCAGATACATTTGTAGATATGTGTTGCTTGTTCTGTTCTAATATTTTTATTTTTAAATGTGATATTTCTGTATAAGCGTAGCGCTCTGGCAATTAGTTTTCGTTTGCAGTTTTGCAGGTGTTTTTTGAGACTTAATTTATTATCTAGTGTTATTTCAAAGTATTTTGCATCAGTTTTCGGTGATATTTCAAATTATATATATTTTAGAGACTTGTTAGAATATTAGCAGCACAATAATTCTAGTACAATCGAAATCCCTCGTTGGCGTGAATGAGATTTATTTCAGTCATGATACAGTCATAGGCAAAGTTTCGTGTGTTTGGTCATTATCTATTCCATATAAAGGCTATCAATCATTGACGACTTCAACCGGTTATGCCAGAGGGAATGGAACTCTGGAGAAGTTCCGGGCTGATGTATATTTCCGGAGATCGATTCTAGTACATGAATCAAGAGACATTCATAATTAACAAACTAGTTTTCCTAAGCCTCGAGAACAAAGTGTTTGCCGAATTTGGTCAACAAAAGTTTCTGTTTCAAGTTACCTCGGTTAATAAATAAATGAATCATTATCTTAATTTTATAAACATTAAGTTAACAAGAATCGTATATTTGAGAGAAAAGCGATATTAAAATGAAAAGAGATTGCTTTGACAGCGAATGATGAAAACGGAAATTAAATTATCGAGCCATTGGATTGTTGATCAACTTGTTACGAGATTCGCCATATATAAATGTATGATATCGAGTGAATACGAAATTCAGGATACAAATTTATGATATACGAATCTGTCTCGTGGTGTAGTTGAATGCTAGTGCATTGGCACAGCTGGATGAAGCTTGTATTCATGGTATAACAACGTCGAATTACTGGTTGAATTCATTGAACTGAGAACTTTGCTTAATTTTGCGTCATACTCGTCAGTTTACACATATAAACGTGAAACGTTTCTCTTTCTGGCTGTTTGCGAACGTTTCGTCTCACTAGGGATTCGCCAGAATATCACTTCGAGTGGGTACACGTTCGCGTGAATTTGTCGACTGACCGAGCGAGAAAGAGGAAGAGTGATGAGCAGTGAAAGAGGAAATAGGTGATATTTTAAATGATCGACCAGAACGGTACAAATCATATCCCCCGAATACATTAACTAAGTATTACAGAGCCATGTCAAGTGAGAATTACACATTTTCACGATAATTATCAATTTATACAGATTAATGAATTCGGCCAGATGAGAATCATGACTTAACGATGTACAAGCCATTCGAAAATTACCATTTTACTTGTTAAATCGTTACTGTTCGCTTTATTCATGGACCAATATCCATACACGACATTTACGTTTTCTCAATAATTGCATGAAATTAGATTATTCTTTTTTCGATATCGACATTAGTTCTATGTGTTTTGAATTTCAGAAAATCAAACGTTTCATCTAGTCGTGTTCAATAATTATAACTGCTATCGAGTAAATCGTTGAATGAATCCAATTTCAATATTAACTAGTCGAGATATGCTGTTGAAATTTCAATGATTTTTTTTATTTTCATTGCTTTTTATTTAGGAAAAAGAGTATAAATATAATTGTTGAATTCTAATTGGTTAATATTGTTATTTTGTTCATTTAGGGGAAGGGGAGGGGCAAAATATGCTCCTAAAACTTTCAATATCCATAAATTTTTGGGGGCAAAATGGGACCTCAAAATTTTTAACACTCAAAGTGCTTAGGACGTAAAATAGGCTGTCTAGACTTTGAAAACCAACAAATATTTTTACGCCAAACGTGTTAGAATAGTATATTACACACCAAGGGAGGTAAAATAAGGAAGGTCTCAGATCACCGGCTTCGCCTCGGCCGACAATTACATGTGATCTGAGGCTTCCTTTTTTACTTCCCGAGGAGTGTATACGATTTTTCTCATCGACGGAGCCGAAAAGCGGGACGAAAGTCGTCGCTTTCGGCCCGGCGGTGAGAAAAAGTTTTTGTTTTATAGAAACGGTTAAAGAATTACATATGATGAAGGATAAACTAGGTAATGAGTTCAACACCATACTTATGACATATTTCTTTTTTAAATTTCTTTTTTAGAAACGGAATAATCAAAATACAAGAGACTAAGTTATTAAATTATTATTTGTTATTTTTGTTAAAACAATTAATTCTACAGAAACGAAAATTATCAAAATATACAAGAGCAAGTTATTAAATAATTAATTATTACAACAAGTTATCAGAATGAGCCTACGCCATTTATTTATAAAACCAAATTCTTTGGCGCGAAAATTCGATTATTTCGAATTCAGTAAATAGTAATATAACAAAAAACTTTGAGTTGAGTAGTTATAACGTCCAAATATTTACTATCAACTCTCTTTTGTACCAAAAAAATTCAGAACATAAAATAGGTGAAAAACATATTGAGTTTTTTAGGGGGCCCATTTTGCCCTACATTATTAATTTTTTATTGTCAATGAACAAAGCAAAGTAAGGTCCAATTCTTGACAAGAAACTAAAAAAAGTAAAACCAGTTAATTACACTAAGGATTCTAACATTGTTTCCTTAAGGGGCCCATTTTGCCCCCCCCCCCCCCTATTTAGCACAATGCGCAAAATATGAATTTTATAAAATCAAGAAATTTTATGAAGTTGTTTTTAATAATTTTTATTACTGTAGAATAATCTTTTTCAATGCTCCCAAAGATTCAAAAAACAATATTCAACATTATTTTATAAGCGAATATTCATTGTGGATATTTTAGTGACAATGCACAATCTTTTGAATCTGATTTCAGAAGTGAGTATGGCGTTGCTAACCGCATGCTGGATTACCCTGCTCTACATCGATTTCAGTCTAACGAGCCAATCGAGCGAGTATAGACGAGAAATAATTGGGCGTTAATAATCTCGGCCTCGTCGTCAGACACACAAGTACAATGTTAGCTCCTCGCGTCATCCTCTCTCAAATCTCTGTACTGTGCCTCGAGCTAACGTCAGCTCGGAGTTTCCCTCTCGAGATGAAGGATCTCTGCGAAATCCTGTGACTGTCGACCTCCGACTCGTTCGCTCGAATCGCAAAAATTTTAAATAACATGCATTCACGAAGTATAGCGAGTCTATCCGATAAAATAAAATCCAAAGAGAAAAAGAGACAGAGAAAGATAAAAGAGGAAATATCCAAAAATTATAAAATCTGCTTTCTTATTTAACGCTTTCTCATTTGTCCAATTTATCGCGTTTAATTAAATTCCCAAAGAAAAATGCAATGAAGAATGTCAAAGACGGATCTGATATACAATACCAAATAATCAATTTCTTCGTTCTCTATTGCGACGTTATTTCGTATATCGGACGAGTTCGCAATTTTCGAGCACTTGACAATGAAATCGACAGCGTCGAGACTCCAATGGCCCGAGACCGGAGGATCCTTTTCGTTTGTTTCCTTTTTTTTCCTGGAGCCCAGATAAACGGAAAAAATGACGAAAGCGAGTAGAAATGAGAATGAGGAAAGAGCTCGTAGAGAGGAAAAAAAACAGCTAGAGTGGAAGAGCTCAACGAAAAGAATGAACTTTGTATTCCGCGGAGCAATATAATCCGTGTACAAATTGCTTGGAATATTGCCAACTTTCTTTCGTGGACGAGAGAGGAGCGGCACTCCATGGCGTTTAGATGAACTAAATAGATCACGGTCCATGATATATACAAACACAGACACATATAATATATAAATATACATATATATGTGCCGGAAAAAAAACTATATATATATACATATATATATGTAAAAATGCGGACTGTACTTATAAGGAGTGAAAACAGTTCGATGGTCTAATTGCCGAGGTGTTCGGTGCAGAGTGTACACGAGACATGGCCCGAGCCAGCGGAAGCTCCAAAGCTCCGAACTAATGAGTTGACATAGAGGAAAAATGAACAAAAAGCCGAATAATGAACGTTCCTCTTGACTTTCAACGTTCTGACGCATTTTTCTTTCTCAGAAAAAATTGTTTCATACGAATTGAAAATGAAAAAAAAAAATGAAAAAAAATTTGAAGTGAAAACTTCAACTGTCTCTCTCTCTCTCTGTCTCCTTTGTCTCTATCCGTGAGATGATCGTACATCGAATAACTAATGAAAGCCGCTTCAACGGGGACTAAAAAGAAGAACGAATAAGGGTAAGATCATTAAGAATGAAAAATCGCGAGGGGACGTGGAATCGATTCGTGCGAATTTAATATCATACGACGTAAAAATTGTATAGCACACGTACCTAATTTAAAAAAAATGAGAGATAGCAATACTGTCGTTGTCTATGTTAGACCATTGTGAATACTTTTGAATAGGTTTATAATGTAACACGTTAAAAAAATGTCCCTCGACCTCTTTCTTCCCTGGCTGCTGAGAAAGGTTCATTGATTTTGAGCGATTCGTAATGAGAATTGTATGTCGGTGCGTTTGTCTAACAGAATGATGTATATGAGGAAACCATGAATTATGGCTAATGTGAGAATAAAGTGTGATTAACCTAATTAGATATTGACGAATGGCAAAATAATTATTATATAAATATATATATATATATATATATATATATATTTATAAATATATGTATTAAAAAGCTCATTATAGCTAACGATGAAATCAACGCGAGGAACGTTCGAATACGAGAAAAAGCTCTGGGAACGTAACCATCAGTTCAATATTTCCATAGACGATAAAATATTTGAATTCGATAAAAGTGCGTACGAGTGAAGCGACATAAATTCCAATTATGCAAAGCACGCGTAATTGACGTGATTAATTGGCAAGTGAAATTTATTAAAAAAATCTCTCTTCAATCGAATTTGGTAAATGGATTTAATTTGAACATATCGGATTTTATTTTCACTTGACTAATTGAATTGTTAAATTTTCGAACGTTGCTCGTGGCTGGAAATAAAAACCATCGCTGTTTTCTTCTATTCGAGAGTTATCGAACCTAGAAGGGGATTATTAAATGTTTATAAAGTGATATTCGTTGAGAATGTCGGGAATGAAAATGCAAACTCGTAAAATTCGAGTTTTTCGCGATTACACGTGAACGCTGATTCGATAAATCTTTTTGCTATTTATCGATTTCTTTATAGAACGGTTATGTCTTGGCATGGAAAGGTTAAATGTAATAGAATATGAGCTGAGGCGAGAGTGAGTGTAAAAAAAGTTCGAACTACAATAAGAATAAAATATAAGCCCAGATTGGTACTACTACTCAAAAAACGAGAATCTCATGTATAACACATACCTTGTAAATAACTTTCTTCACTCGACAAAGTCATGAAAAAAAAAAAAAAAAATATTGGCACACCCACAGCTTTTCACTGTCGATTCAAAATTGTCAATTTTTTTCGCCCTCTCGACGATTTGCATGAGATGAAGTTATGTAAAGAAATGATTATTTGATCCAAGCCTCACTCGCGATGAATGGGCGCGAGGGAACAAGTCGGCTAAATTTGTTTAGCCAAAAAATTAATAAAAATAAATAACAACAGTAATTATAGTTATGAATGTAATAATAACGTTAAATCCTGAATCATCATCATCGCCCTGTGATCTACGTGATTTTTCATGACGATACGACGGAGGACAAGAAATCACGACATTGCCTCGTTTATGAAAAAAAAAAAAAAAATATTCTTTCCAAGTTTCCAGAAAATGTTAAGAGTGAATTTGTTGTCAACCGCATTGATCTCGAACGGACGATGTATTTTCTTATTCGTTTTTCTTTCTTGCGACGTCTCGCTCGTTCCGTCTTCATGTTTAAAAATTCCAACGACGAACGGAAACGAAAAATAACATCAACGGAATACTGTAATAAACAATCACCATTACTGTGTCAATAAAAGAGGATGGAGAAGAACAAAGTTTCAGTAATCATGAAAAAGTTGTACTTTCTTTTTACCCACAAAAAAATTTTTAAAAACATTCGCTTATCATGAGGAAAACATGCGAAAATAACTACACTACCGATGGTCGATATCATCCGCAGAAATGCTCACAAAAAAAAATTGGCCAACGGACAAGTAGCGCCTCGGTGCGAATAGTTAGAGAATCTGAATTAAAATTACCCGATAATTTCCTTCCTTACCGACTGCATCTTTTTTTTACCACACAGATAAAAACATCACTCTCGTGTTATTTTTTTTTTCTTTAAATCCGAGTTTGACAAAATCAGACGAATAAAATAATAAAAAATTCGTCCTAATCCAACTGTCATTTGTCACGTGTGGTTTTTACCTTGAAAAAAGCGCTCCTATCGGCGAAACGTCGTAACCGTTCTGTCAAAGCGAGAAAATGTCAAATAAAGCGAGCGAAGAAGATAAATCGTCATCCGCATTCGTTGAGCCAGCGGATCATTATTCAAGAATCATCCACGACTCTCGGAACCTCGTCTCTCATTTCTTTCCCATCCGATACGTATGGAGGTCGAGAAGAATCCACTGAAGAATCGAAACTGCGAAGTTGGAAACGAGTTCAACGAGCTCTGACTTTCCGAAAGGGTTTCATTTCTCCTTCGCCGATAATTTTCATCTCTCTCTATCTCTCACTCTCTCTCTCTCTAACCCGAGCCATGCCATACACGTATATCCGATCGTCGGATGCGAACGAACACATAAAAAGATCGTGAGCGGGAGAACGAGCGACAGAGAGCGAGGATAAAAAGAAACAAGGAGAAAAACATTCACGAACGGTGGATGAGTTCTTTGCTAATCGCGCGTCGCGGTGGCACGTTTCGATCGCGCAGTCGCCCTTTCGCGTTTGCGCCGTCGCTCTCGCCGCTGGAAGCCGCGAACGAGGAGAGCTCGCTCGCGATCTCGGGGAGTGGGAATCTCGGAACTCCGGGTAGAGGGGAAGGGAGATACGAAGTAACCGCGAGCGCGATCAGCTGGTGGAGTACCGGGAGGTGAGACACGAGATGTTCATCATACAGAGGTCGATACTGTGAGTAAATGAATTTTGAAATAATTATTATCGCTGATTCGATTGTAAGTTATTACGTGAAAATCTCGATGGACCGAATTCGTCGAAAAATCATTTTTCTCTTCGGTTTTTCGATAACGTACGAGCAGCGAAATTTTTTCAAGGGTTCTTGACAACCCTTGCTCTCGTTTCGTCGACGATGGAAAATTATTCGTGCCGGTTTTTCTCTCGTCGTGAGGTTTAAACGTGTGTACGAGTGTTACGTAGCCCGATCGATGTTTCGTGCTCTCTCGTCGTTTTATATTCGGCCTTTGAGAAAATTCGGCCTTCGAGCGCATACCCCTGGCAAACACCCGGCTTTGTGTATTACCGACTCGCGTTTACGCGAAGACGGTTACGCGTGTATTTATAAAAAAGAATTCGTACGCTAACAGCAGCCCTCGTTTTTGTTTATTTTTTTTGTACGCCTCGTTCCTGCTACATTTTCGAGTCCACTTTTTGGCTTTTCGTAACCTCGCGTTTTGCATTAGTATTGGCGCAATGCAGTGCTGAAAATAGGAAATCCGACAGCCAGGCCAACGGCAGAGTTCTCCCTAACAAGAACGATCGATAGCCAGAGAATCGCGCGCAACCGTGTGCCAGAGAGAAAAAAAAACGAAACGGTGAGAAAAAGAGACGAGACTCACCTACGGGCTTCGAATTCTTACGGGGGTTGCTTCATCTTTTTTTTTTTTTCATTTACACCTAATCTCGGTCAATGTCAAACTAACTGGGTCAAGATCGAACTTTTGAGGGTGTTAAATTTTGTCTTAAATTTTGGGATCAAGATTGTAGGTGAACGATAATTCGCGATTTTATTTTCCGATGGATTATTTTTTAAGAGACGGATAGGAAATTGCTGGAATTTTATATATTTTATATATTTTTTTTCGCTCATGTGCAGAATCATCGCAAATTTTTACATATTTTCTGAAACGAGTTGTAATTTGTATTTACGATGAAATGTTTCCTGCAGTTCTGGGTAAACTTTTTATCCTCTTTTATTCCAATTTACGCAGATTGGTTTAGGAAAAATTCACGACGAGTCATTTTTTTGTTCTGACGTTCGAAACCTGTTCGAGTGTCACATTTTTGCAAACTCCCAGAAAGCTACTCGAAAGTAACATTTTTTGGTATATCATCTTTTACAGTTCTCGACACATTCTTTGTGCTGTATTTATTGATTTATTTCTCATCCATAAGTTGAAAATTTATTTCACTTATATTTATCCATACTTTAAATTCTTTACATTGTACCGGTGAACTTATTGCGATCAAAATTGTTTTTGTTTGGAAAAAAAACACTTTTTTCTGTCGCAGACACTCTCGTTAATAATTTTTTGTTTGTTATTGAATGAGGATGAAAAATATGGATGTTTAATTTTGCGTGAATGACAAAATCATGATTGTTGAATAATTACAAAGAATTCTTCATCATTTCGTGGTAATCGAAATTTATCCATAAAGCTGAAAAATACATAATTCAAAAAATTATCTATCGCGTGTCCATCGAGCCGTTCGCCTTATGAAATTCAAGGTCAACGCAATTGAACGGGGAATCGCCCATAAAATATTGTCGGATCTTCAAAGATCTTGGTACTTCCT
>JAPYYX010004384.1:0-17578 GCA_030522605.1 Cremastinae sp. B BG-2022a | reverse complement strand
TGATAACTTTTTGACAGTAATTCTCGGTGGAATATTTTGAAGTGTAGTAACAATTATTTTTCCTGTGATCCAAAACAGAAAAAAGTAACTTTTTCAAAATTTTTTTACGCGGACTCTCATTTGACTAGAGAATACTTGATCAACCACCTTAAAAAGGAAAAAATTGCAAACCGCCGCAACGGGGACGAGAGAAAAGGTTTACGACAGTTTGCCTCACTCTGTGGCGATATACAGGCATGCATGACTCTTTTTCACTAGTTATATGACCTCGTCGTTGTTAAAACTGTTGTCACACACACTCTCTGTTGCTCGTCTCTGCAATTCAATAAGCTAATATCGGCCCTCGTAAAGAGGTAACGCCGCTGCACCTGCAATGTCTCTCTCTCTCGTTCTCTTCCTATCACTTTCTCTCTCACACTCACAAACTTATTATACATATATACCCTCTCTATTGATGAAAAGTGCCAAAAAACTTGCCACAATAAAAACAAGAGCATCCACCTTTTTTTTGTTCATCCCTGTTTATCCTGTTCCTCTCTTTTTTAAGTAATAATTGTCAGGATCGCTCATCCATCTGGAAGAGAGACAGGGAAATGGATCAAGTGGCGATGTTTACTACTGTACATATTTATTATTATATATATTGTTTACTACTTGCGGCGCCAGAGAGATTGGAAAACTTTTTTCCCCGTTTATGAGAGAGAAAAAGAAAAAAAAAGCGGGAGGTCACTCGACACGGAAAACCCAGTGTAACGTTATAAAAATTGAGTAAAGGACAAGATTATAAAAGCAAAAGAATATAACGAATGAGATGTATGCGCGTATGTGTCTATGTATATGCGATTTGAACATGTTGCTACTTTTTATGAGCTATACTAATATACACATGACGGTATATATGTATAGGTATACAAGATAGTAATATGCATCAGATATTAAGGGAGGAATGTAGATTTACGGAATGCATAATCGCATCATATTTAGCGGTGATTTTTATTGAGTAAGACTTTTAACTTGCGAATGAACGAAAGGATAAGTATAAAAGGGAACGCAAACATGTTTCCTCTCATTGACGCGCGGAATAAAGAATGATGAGATATAGTCGTTGGTGGAGAATAATATCGGATAAAAGAGCGGGTTTTCCCCAAGGAAGGGAATTATATTCCGGATTATTATTATTAATAATCCGGAATGAGAGGTAGCAACCCCGACGGAGATTGGCGCCTTGCCGGCGCCAAATTCGGAGGTGTCAAAAAGGAATACAATAACGTCGAGACGATGGGGCTTTTTGAGGATCTCAATCGAAATTTATTTTGTAGTTCGGCATTCCCGGTCTGCGTGTTTCAACCGAAGAGCATTTAACCCCCGACCATAAAATGAAGCATACGCGAGCATCATCGGTGCAGGTATAAGAATTAAAAAGCGCACGATACGACCGGTTACGATTCAAAATTCTCGATTCTTCGTTCGCTACTGTTCGTCACCCTCGCGGCTGATCCCCATCGATCATCGATCATCGACCCTCTGAAAAATCAAAGGAATAAGCGATGAGATGAGATGCATCATCGGATAAACATTTTTTAACGCAGCTGAATTTCCTCAATTTATTCAGATATGACGATTGAGTGATATAAAATATTGGCTCGAGTTTTACTGCTCTCGAGAGTGCGCTCCAGAGCTATTGCGCATTGAAGCAGAGATCGCCCTTCGAATTACGGGGAGGGCTTCATGCGCCGCGAAGACGCGTTTTTTCGCGCGGGGCATGCGCGGAATATAACTTCTCCAAGAGGAGCGAGAGCATCCCCGATGCTAGTGATCTCGCCACACACCCCCCGTATACGTTCTCTCGGCGTTATTCAGAGGCAGAAAGAGAGGACGGCAAGGAAGAACGCCACCCTTTCCGCTGCACCCCACGGTCGAGCATTCTCGTATTGATTTTCCTCCGGTGTAGGCGGTCAAAGTACGGGGAAACCATTCGCGATTCACCCCGGGCCTGGTCACACCGTGTGCGCGTGCAACGATAAGATGTATTATTTCTCAAAGATCTTTCGATTCGTTCTTATTTCTACCGTATTTTGCATCGGTAAGTTTTTAAAAAGTCAACAATTAAGGGACGATGGGGGTGCATGATATGTTTTGATTTTATCTGATGCACGGGCATGCATGCATTCGGAAAAATTATTCGACCTCGCCTCTTAACGTCGATCGTGTGCGCTCTGATGCGGTAAGAAAATGAGTTGTCTCTTTTATTATATTTCAATCTTTCTCTCTCCCTCGGTGACAGGTCTCTGCTCCGAAGATGAGGAGAGATTGGTGCGCGATCTCTTCCGTGGATACAACAAACTGATTAGGCCCGTTCAAAATATGACGGAGAAAGTGCACGTAAGATTTGGACTCGCCTTCGTCCAACTGATCAACGTGGTAACGTTAAAAAAAAACTTACATAGCGTCTATACTTATCGCGTGTCAAATATAATATAGGTATAGAGTTTTTTCGTAATGTATGATGTGTTTGCGTTTAAGAATGAGAAAAATCAAATCATGAAGTCGAACGTGTGGCTGAGATTCGTGTGGACGGATTATCAGTTGCAATGGGACGAGGCGGATTACGGTGGGATCGGAGTTTTGAGATTGCCACCCGACAAAGTTTGGAAGCCCGACATAGTCCTGTTTAACAAGTAAATAAAAAAATTTAAGGATAAAAGGTGGGTGACATATGTATATTTTTGTGAATGTATATTTTAGTGCCGACGGTAATTACGAAGTGCGTTACAAGAGCAACGTGCTGATTTATCCAAACGGCGAAGTGCTCTGGGTACCACCGGCGATTTATCAGAGCTCGTGCACGATTGACGTTACGTACTTTCCGTTCGACCAGCAGACGTGCATCATGAAATTCGGCTCTTGGACGTTCAACGGGGATCAAGTCTCGCTGGCGCTGTACAACGATAAGAATTTCGTCGACCTCTCGGATTATTGGAAGAGCGGTACGTGGGACATAATAAGCGTCCCGGCGTATCTGAATACCTATCAGAGCGAGTATCCCACGGAGACGGACATAACCTTTTACATAATAATACGAAGGAAGACCCTCTTCTACACGGTTAACCTGATACTACCGACCGTTCTCATCTCTTTCCTCTGTGTCCTCGTGTTCTACCTTCCGGCCGAGGCCGGCGAGAAAGTAACCCTCGGAATAAGCATCCTCCTCTCCCTCGTCGTATTTCTTCTCCTTGTGAGCAAAATTTTGCCCCCCACGTCGCTCGTATTGCCTCTAATCGCAAAATATCTTCTCTTCACCTTTATCATGAACACCGTCAGTATCCTCGTAACGGTAATTATAATAAACTGGAACTTCCGGGGGCCGAGAACTCACAGAATGCCTCAGATGATACGGAAAATATTCCTCAAACTGTTGCCAACGCTCTTGCTCATGCGGCGGCCAAAGAAGACGAGACTCCGCTGGATGATGGAGATCCCGAACGTGACTCTCCCGGCTTCGACTTATTCCGCGAGTCCGACCGAATTGCCTAAGCATTTGCCGGCCTCCCTTAGCAAGACTAAGATGGAAATAATGGAGCTCTCCGACCTTCACCATCCAAACTGCAAGATCAACAGGAAGGGTCATCATACGACTGGAAGCTCAAATGCCGCTGGACCCGGTAATGAGGCGATTCCCGATCGCAGAGGTTCCGAGAGCTCGGATTCCGTCCTCCTCAGCCCCGAAGCCAGCAAAGCCACGGAGGCTGTAGAATTTATCGCTGAGCATCTCAGAAATGAGGACCTTTACATACAGGTTACAAATATTCCATATTTCCTATTCATACTGTATACGAATAATATTATAAACACGATCGCGTATTCACATTTTCCACTTTACATCGATGCTTACACCATACATACATATATGTATCTACGTTCGGTCAGAATCATTTTTTAAATAAACAAAATTATTCTTTTCATTTTTCGACTGCAGACTCGCGAGGACTGGAAGTACGTCGCCATGGTGATCGATCGTCTCCAGCTCTATATATTTTTCATCGTTACGACCGCCGGAACTATAGGCATCCTCATGGATGCCCCGCACATCTTCGAATACGTCGATCAAGACCGCATCATAGAGATTTATCGTGGAAAGTAATTTAACCTCATCATCTTGTTATTTTACATTGCACTTTATAATTACAGACTTTCTCGGCATATTCCCATTTTCTTTTCTTTTCTTTTCTTTTTTTGTTCCTTCCTTCATTTGTTATTTACTTTTAACTCGCGTAAAATCGTACGAGAATCCTATAATGATTAGTACGACGCTGCACACGTGTATATCAAATGACGTCTATCATCCAATTTTAAAGCCGCCGTTTAATTAACACACGATTATCTACAGGTATAACATTTTTATCCTCTATCCCCCTCCCCTCAATTTAACAGTCATACTTCCATAGATCGGAAAATAAAAATTGAAGCGAATAAAAATACATTGTGCCACCAAAAGAACTTGTTCACTTAGATCGGAACACGGCGAATTTCGTGCTGGAATTTTATTTTCTTGAGCCTTTTTTGGAGTAAAAATAAACAATCGTCGAACGTCCTCGTCGTCATTTGTTCAATCCTCTTATTACATTCGCACCATCCATTCACCCTGTGAAACTTCGAGACAAGTCTTCCTTAAAGTGTAAACAATAATTAGAAATTAATAGCCCCAAGAGAAGAGAGTGTAGGAAAATAAGGGAAGAGATTATCAATGAGGAAGGAATGAATGGATATGGCAAAACCAAAATAGCTTTTATCATACAGTGAAAAGTATGTACACACTCAACATTGTTGAAAAATCATGAAGAAACGATATTATTATTTGTTGATGATTGTAGCCTGTATGTATGTATGTACGTGCGCTCACAAAAATCCTCGAACATTGCAAAGAGCTCAAATATTAATGATAAAATTCATCTAGTTGGATAAAAGATTCATTTATATGTGCGCGCATACGGTTATTTACGTACGCATAGGCGTATATATGAATATAGATTTATCGTAAGCTTTTAGGACGATTTTTATTATAAATCGAGTTTGAACCCTTGCGTTCTCACATAACGAGGCAATGATGACGAATTACATATATTAATAAAATATGAATCTTATTGCATAGCGATGAAGAGAATTGATATCTCGACGTTCAATGTTTCGCAATAAAATGTTACCGACGCGCGGCGAATATTTGTAGAAAAATACGTGCATAGCTTTTACATTTTAAAAACATATGCGCATATAAAATATCGAAGAGATAATTAAGAAAGTAAATAAATAACGATGTAGCGCGAATGGAAATCGAAGGTGAAAAAATTGATAGTTCATGTAATACATATATGCGTGAAATCATCAGTTTTATTCAAATTTTATTAATACAATAAGTTATGATAATCTAAATAAAATTGTGAATTCAAAAATTGTACAACATACCTCATCGAAACATCACCTCCCATCCTTCCGTTGAGGAAACCCACCCACACACGCACGCTCACACACGCGCGCACACACACACGCACACACACACATGCACGGATTGTCATGTGTTCGTGTTATCTGTTTCTAAAGAAAAGTATAACACTTCGCTCGATAATCGTCAATGAGACAAATAGAAAATTAGAAGCAAATGGAAGACATTTATTTTCATTTCGTTTATTTCAACAATTTCATAATAACGTAATAATGTTAATAATATTACAATGCGGTGATAATGTGCTCACCAGTTAACAGGGATTTTCATATCAATCAACGTTTGCCTCGAGAAAAAGCCGAGCATAGAAATATAACAAATCTTGTGTGTGTGACCCCGCCCTCCGCCGCCCCCATTCTCATTCTCTTCTTACTTTTATATCCTTCAATATGAATTTACTATGTATTTAAGCCAGGCTCTTCTCGAGACATTAATGAAAAGTCAAGTGAGAAAACAGGTGAGTTATTCCATTGCATCGTCTCACGAGCGTTTGTCCTTTCTTTTTTTCATCTTTTCCCTCTTTTCAATAATTCCCATTATTTTTCTCAAGAGAACAGCTCTCTCTCTCTCTCTCTCTCTCTCTCTCTCTCTCTCTCTCTCTCTCTCTCTCTCTCTCTCTCTGTATCGTCAACTGGTTGTAACATATATTTCTCTTTTATCATTGTTTTTATCATTAACGGAAGATTGATGTTTTCAAAATAGTCTCCGCAGTAATATCGTACGACGCTTGTGTCAATCGATCAGTGACACGATCGAAATACGATTCTTCACAGATTACGGGAGTTCATTCAAATAATAACAAAAGAAATTTATTTTCTTTCTTTTTTGTCATTTAATTATTATTATTATTATTATTATTATTATTTATTCGGATCATCTCAAATCCGCTGTCTCCTGTTCGCAGCTCAACTTTCTCCTGCTTTAATCTCCATTTCTTTCTTATTTTTCTCGTTTCCATTTAAATTCGTAGGTAAGTTTTAGATATTTAGGTTTTTTCTTTAGTTTAGAGAGAAAGTGTTCTCGACAAAGTTTGTTTCTAAAATACTAAATAAACTACCTCGAACCGAGTCCTAAAATTATTTGGCAATACTACTTTATTATAGATTATTACAGGCTAAATTCCGTTAATACTCGGTTATTCATTATTCATTTTTTATCGTGTTATCATTTTATGCATTTTTTCACACTTTTCTTTATACGAATATGATTTTTAGCGTCAATAGTTTAAATATGTATACATTATGTTTAATGGTACATGTTTTAATAGTTCCGTTTTAATTTAGAGCTGTGTCGTTTTTTAAATCTTTCTCTTCACCTTATTCTTTTATAATTATTTACTAATAATCCTTCTTCCATCCGATAAACGTCGTTCTTGTACCGAATTCTTGAATTTTTTTCATTCTCTTGTTTCTCATTAAAATTTCTCTTCAATAATTCGATTTTGCGACAAGATGATATATAGTAATAAGAAGAAGAAGAAGAAGAAGGAGAAGAATAAGATGATGATGATGATGATGATGAAAGCGATAAGTGATAAGAGACGAAGAAAGCTTCGATGAAGGCTGGAGGGCACAGAGAGCTTCGTTTCACCTTATCGCGCGCACTCAAAAAAATAAAATGTGCATAGCGCGAAGTGAATTCGAAACGCGCATTTTTTGCTTTTATTCTAATTAATAGTCTCTTTCTGATTTTGGCTGTGATTTATTTATTTTTTCCTCCTCCTTCTCTGTCATTTTACGAGCTAGCCGGACTTGAAGATTCAGTTTAGAGCTAATATGTCCGCGTAAAAAATTGGTTAGTTTCGCCTTTCAATTAATCGTGCATTCAATCGCACCGGTGTAGTTTTATTATACTTTATTTTATTTCAACGACCAGTTTAATAAAAATCTCGCTTGTTTTCTCTGTCGTGTAAAATTTTCGATACAAGCGCTCGATGCAACGTGCACGTTTTCTTTTTGTTTTGTTTGTTAATTATCGTAAGATTAGAGTTTCAAGTCAGCAAAATCATGTTTTTCTCATTCGTGTAAAAAAGAGATAGAATGAAAAAAGGGAATTAGAGATAGTATTGAAAAATTCGAGAATGTAGAAATGGGCGGAAAATCGGAAACGCAGAAATATCGAAAAATTCAACTCGACACTTGAAAAAGGAAGGCAATAATTCGAATCTTTCGATTTTCTTTGCGATACAGAGAGAATATTTCGATTGGGTTATTACGCTAGCTTTTCGGGTTGAATTTTTCGATTGGAGACAAGCAACAAGCAATAATATTCTCTCTCAACATTGAACATTAGTTTCCCCCTTACATTTGTGCTTATATTCGCACAAAAATCCCCTCTCGTTTTTTTTTTTTTTTTTTTTTTCCGTGTTTTTTTTTTTTTTTTCATTTTTTTCTCTTCTTTTTTTACTCTTTTTTTCTCTCCTTCATTTTATTATTATAATTATGATAAAGCGCTCTCAAGTCTCTCCGTACCCAAATTTGAACATCACGGTAAATAAAATGAATCCTCTTACAACAGTTTGCGTACAAATGCGTTGGCACAATATGAAATCGCGTACAGCAAGTTATTACCCATTTGGTAAACTCAAATCTTCATTCTCGCGCATTGTTTCCAATTCGATATTGGTTGAATTTCTATTATAGAATTTTGGCACTTGATCTCGATCAACGCATAGTTATCTAATTATATCCAATTGAATGGAATAATTATAATTGTTTCTCTCGTGCTGGTTCGTTTTTCTTTCTTCTTCTTCTCTCGTTGTGCTCACTTAATTGTCATTTTGTAAAAAAACGGAATCATTTGGAAGGAATATGTGAAAACGAAAGAGATTATCGATCTCCAATGTTTCCTCGTTCTCGTCTACTCTCCGGAGCGTTCGCGCCAATTTTTCCTCGAGCTATATACCTCAAAGCTCAAATTTTCAATTAGTTTTATCTATTTCCTCCCTTCGTCCTTTTAATATGAATATCTATTCAAATGTTATACCGTCAAAAATTCTTTTGAGCATTTATTTCACTGATTAAATGTACGAATGAACGTTGAAAAACCGAAACATGAAGCGACAAGACGGACAGAGCCAATCTTTTTATCAATAGGAATTATTTATTATCGTTTTATCAAACATTTTCGGCAAAACGTCCGTCAATCTCGATTATCGCGACGATTTAAAAAATCAAAAAACTCAATAGACCCCTATGCAACGTGTGACATTAGCTTCATTTACTCTTATATGTCTTTTAATATATCATATTATTTTTATTTTTATTTTTATCAGTATATTATTAAGAATGTTTATTTATCCGTTTATCGTTTTGTAATTAAAATGCGTCTCAAAGTGACCCTTTTTTCAGGATAATTCTCTTGGAACGTTACGAACGCGACTATACTCGTATACTCGTTTCGCAAGCAGATGGCAATATTTCGCAAAAAAAAAACACCACTTTTTCTCTTTTCGTCTGTCCGTCCTCTACCCCCCCCCCCCCCCAACCCTTCCCACCGCTGGTGACTCATATGAAAAAGCCGGTGCTAACGAGTCCACGTATCTAGCTCGCATTTATTTAATTTCATTCATTTATTTGAATTTTTATTGGTTTATTCATTTAACATTTTTCTTTACTATCCTTGGATCGTTTTAAATCATTAATTTAATTATTTATTTATTTCTTACGGGCGTTATGTTAACTTTTACTTTTATGTCTTTTATTTATTTAGCATCATTGTTATTACGTATGCTCAAATTATTTTCATCGATAATATAAGAACAAATCTATGAAACAAACTACGGAGAACGCCGCATGGCGATCGTCGGCCAGAAAATCCGAAACATGCGCAAACTGGGAAATATTATTATTCACTGATATTAAGCAAAAACGCGAGCGCGCAATCTCCATTGTGGCGTCTTTTGTTTATTTTCCTCTTTCACCTCTATTTTTCATTGCTTTTTTTATAATTTTACTTTTTAATTCTCCGTTAAACATAACGATGGTGCACGTAGTATTTTAATCACCTAACTACGGGCAAAATCTTCAATTGCTCTCAACATTTTTCGAACTTATTTTCTCTATCCACTTTTTTTCATTTTTCAATTTATTAACGATCGGAACCTTGATGATTATCGTTTGTTTGTTTATCGTTTTTCAGCACTCTATCATTATGCTCATTCGAGTATAACATGATTAACAGCGTTTATTGTTTTTTTGTTTGTTTGTTTTTATTTTCGTCCTATTTTCTTTATATTATTAATCGTAGATTAATACTATTTAAGAGATAATGTGATTGGTTTTCGCGTCAATGCCATTGGCCAAATGTACAACTGCCCTCTTTTTTGCCCAACCCGATATTCAAATCTTGTTCTGTGCCTCGATTTGTCAGTTTCTTCATCAGTTATTTTTATACTAGGTCTTATGCAAGTGTAAGAGCGTACGAGTTCACAAATAAAACAGAACGAGGGTTCGTCAAAATTTTGCTTTTCCTATTTTACTGTATACGCGTTTGTTTTTATTATCCGATACTTTGGGCCATTCGTCGAATTATTAAATAAAAGATTATGCGATCGTCGTCTCGAACGTCTAAATTCAAGTTAGTCAGCTGCTCTCCCGACAATTTCCCTATATTTGTGACGTCAGTTTACTTTTCTCGACCTTCTTCCTCATGATTTTTCACTTTCGGGCTCGGAAAATCGTGCTTCCATTACTTCAGTGCGTGAAAAATGACACGCTATAAAATATACGTATTTTAACGAAGGACAATTTACCGATTCGCATATACGTGACATTTTGAAACATTATACAGTTTCAATGATTGACAAAGGCAACTTTTGCTCATCGATAGGTTCGCATATTATTTCTTTGTCAGCTCACCCTTTTCAGAGGGAGACGAATTTTAAGCTTTGAAAAAAAAAACAACAAACATAGAGAGCAAAGGAAGATTACGTATGAAGAGGAAGTTACACAGACACGACAGATAGAGAGAAATTGATGAGAAAGTGATCTTATACTCGAGACCGTTTCGTCACTCGTGCGTGAGAGTAGCATCTTCTTTTTTCCTTCTTTACTCATTTTTATTTTACACATATATACATGTGTGCGTATATATACATATGTATACTTTATTTAATGGGAAAAAAATTTTGGAACATGATTTTTCTCATTTGGCACAAAAAAAAGTAGGGATTTTTAAATAGGAAACTTTATGATTTAATTGAATGAACGCAGATCGACGAAAAACGGTCTTTGTGCTAATTTTTGGAAGACGCGATAAAGAGTAGTGGAAGAACGGGAGTTCTTGAACCCGATCCAAATTATCAAATATCAACCTATCTCGTCATTTTTGTCTGTCGCCCGAATGTACGACGATTGGAGATTTTTTCAAAAATCTTATTCATCTCCTCTCTCTCTCTCTCTCTCTCTCTTTCTCACCTCCATATCTTCTTTAATGGATAAATCGAGTTCAAACTCTCCGTATTTCGTAATACAGGAAAGATGCTGCTGAGCGCCTCCGAATAAGTGACGCACGACGGGAAAGCTAATCAAAGGGACAGAATTACGTATTATTATACAAATACAATATTTATATTGCTCTTTTCGATGATTCGCATTTTAGCTATCTTTCTGTGTCTCTCTCTCTCTCTCTCTCTTTTAAAATTCTCGACGCTCTTTAGGAAGAAAGGGGCAACGAAATTTCTTGCAGGCATTTTACTTGGAAAATAGAAATCTGCTTTATAAAAAAAGGCACAGATTTTCAGAAATGATACTCCCTTTATCCATTGTGACCACAAAAGCGTATTGGGCTTGCAAATATACGAAATCCCTACAAAAGTAGTAATAAAAATGTACTGCCTTTTAAGGCGTAAAAATGAACTGGATGGAACTAAAAAATCGGTTAGAAAAAAGTGCTGAAACGAGCGAAACACGCTTGATCATTAGTTGAACTAATTATGCTTTTAAGATAGTTTCAATCCGTTGCTTCATCCCATTCGAAAAATTACGTGCACGTGTGTTTTCTCATTTTTTCCCAAATATATTATGTATGTATAGTATCTATGTATAATTTATATAATATATATGTATATATGAAGTTTATAAATGAAAATTTAAAGACGAGCTCACGATTCGTCCTGTCTGTAGAATTTCCTTCATATTTATGTACAAGTACACTTATTCATCGCAATATACATGTAAAGTAAAATTCCGCTTAAATAACTGAAAAAGCTAGTTAACTATACGAAAGAGATTTTTTATTCTATCCTGTTCTCATCATTTATTCCTCACTTGAGTTCTCTCGATCATTCCTTAAAATCTAATGAAGAATACGTCATTATCATATATCTTTTTCTCAAACATCTTGGCTCGCTCCTCTTTTTTTCATCCTCTTTCTCATCATCTTTCAAATTCGCACGTCACTTATAACCGTAGTATAAATCTCCATAATTGTCATATTTTACGTACTAGTGATACGGATAATAAAATTCACTGGCATTTGAATCACCTTGGCAGTTCATTGCGTTGAGAGTATAATGTGTGCGCTTTTACGCTTCCATTGCACAGTTTATCTTTATTTCCTTGTCTGTTCAATTTTCGCTTTAATCTTACCATCTGCGTAATGATTTTATTTATTTATTTTTTTTTTCATTTTTTTTTCATTATCTATTGAGAGATACCTCGAAATGCGCGAGTCAACGCGAGTGAAAAAAAAAAATTTATTCATTTTTTTTCTTGTTTTTCTTTGTTTTTAGTCTCTCAAATTCGTCAATTTTATAAATTCGGGTAATTGTTTCGGTGGTCCGAACCGACGTACACCTCACTTTATTTACTTATTATTATTGTTAATTCTTTCTATTCGTGTGTGTCTTCTGTTGTCGTCGATGTGGGTGCGCGCGCGAGTATTTTTCGCGTTTGTGTTTTTTGTATGTGCGTATATGCACGCGCGCGAGTTCTTTTTGCGTTGTCCATTCTCTCACCCTCGAGTCTCTTGAGCGGTGGTCAATAGTCGAAATGAATGTATTTTCGATCGTATCTCTTGCCTCTATACACGATGTAATAATTATATTGATATTTGTAAATCCTTCGTCGACATTGAGAATTGCCCGTTATGTACAACATGATCAACGTTTTATTGATTTTCGTTCTATCTTTCGAACCTCACGAGTACTTATTCGATCTTGGAGGAGAAATAAGTTCAGCGTGAAGAGGACTCAACGAAAAATACGGCGCGCCGTGAATTTTTCAAAATATTTATAAAATACCAAAGTGTATGGAACTTGGATCGATCAAGCATTCCCGAGGCTCGACATGCTCTCGTCATGGCGACCGTTATTACTATTATTATTAGTATTATCAGTATTATTATTATTATTATTATTGTTGCTATTATTACTATGATTTATTATTATCATTGTTATGAATCATTTTCCCCGTATAGCCAGCCGGTGATGCGCTCGGGAGGAGCCTCATACCTTGAGATTCGTCCAAAGTCAGCGTAGCGATAAACCAATTAATCGCAATCGCTGTATCCTCATTCAATTGCCCCTAAGATAATTGATTGATAATGTATAATAATCAAGTGATCTGACCGGAGCATCGAATAAGAATAGAAGAATCTCCGGAGTGAGGCTAGTCAGCGACGAGGACACCTTTCAGGGAGAACGTTATCTCTCGAGAACGAGTGAAACTCTTGCGAGTATCGGAGAAAATGAGAAGCCAATTCCTCTTTTCCCCATCGCTGACGACGTCACCGGCAGCACCAGCGGCAGCAGCAGCAGCAGCAGCGGCGGCGGCGGCGGCGGTGGCGGCAGCAGCAGCAATAACAACAACAACAACAACAACAACAACAACAACAGCAGCAACAACAATAATAACAATAACAACAACAACAATAACAATAACAACAACAAGAACAAGATTAAGAACAAGGAGAAGAGCAACAACAACGACAACAAGATGAAAGACAGCATCGGCAACAGGCAACATTTGCTCCTCACACGTAGGATTGTCGTTGTCGCGTTCCATAATCTCCTTGCACTCTCGCAATCCATGACGATTTTTTACAGTTTCGTTCGCGATTCTCCTCGATGTCATTAATTTCGTACGAGAGTTCGGCTTTCTAAATCACGTGACGATAATATGAGGCGCCGAGAAGAGGACGGTGATTGTTGCGATAATGGTGAATAAGGTAAAAATGATTAGGCACATCCTGTCGATCACCATCGCCGCGAATTTCCAATCGTTCGTTATCTTCGTGTTCTCATCTGCCTCTTTCAATTGATCCGTTATTATCTGCACATTTACAACAACAGAGAAAAATGATCAAGAAACTGTTACCGTATCTTCACAGCCTCTCTTTACGCTTGCTTTTCCACATGCTTTTTTTGTTCCTCCTCCACCTCTGCTCCACCCCCGATAATTTAATCGAAGAAACGCGATGATTGAGATATGATGCATCATCATACCATCAGATACATATGTGTTAACATTTTATTTAGGGAAGAGAGCCAGCCACTTTTCAATGCTAATTACATTCCTCTGCGTATAAAATGAGTATGGGATACATTCGGCTCATGGGCTGACTGTGTGAGGCGAGGTGGAAGGGGATTCAACGTTGTATCGTCATGATATAAACAAGGAAGAGTCAGATTTACCTTGATCTCCTTGAGTATAAGTATGAGCTCGTATCGGGCGCAGAAACAAGCGCTCTGCAGTATAGTATCGACCGGGGGTGCGCCGGTCTCGGTTGGATGCTGATGATGATGCGGCGTATGAGCGATCGGATGGGCTGGGTAAGATGAGTGCGGCAGAGGCGTGCCGTGTTGATGATGCGGCGTCGTTGCCGCTGTGTGACTGTGATGATGATGCGGCGTCGTATGTATGTGACTATGACCGTGTCCCATCGTGTGATGATGCGGACCCGGTGTACTGTAAACGTTGTTCAACAAATTGTTGTGCGTCGCAAGCGCGTTGTCGTCCAAATCCAATACATTCGCCAGCAATGATTTGCTGCTTCTCTGATGCAACGGTCTCGGTATGTGTGGCTCGTCCCTATATCCAAGAGCTATGCATTTTTTTTTTTTTTTTTTTTTCATTTCGCAATTCCCCCTCCAATTTATCATCTGCACTTTTGCCACTTGCCTACCTGTAACGGGTGATGGCTTCTGTGACTTGGAAGCATCCTTCTCCTCCTTATCCGTTGGCCTCGACATTCTCAACAGACAAGGCAACCAGCAAAGAAACACGAGTCTCACCTTTTTTTCCCAATAAAGACGAAATTCATTGCTGTTTATTTTTTCTTTTTTTTCTTTTCATCATTTAAAAAAATATTGAAAAATACATACCCAGTCAGACATCTTGTGAGTATCCGAATTTCGATGGTGATAATTCAATATGAGAATAGTGCTGACTACGCTGCTCGCTACCATGAACATTATACAATTGAAATACGTTCCTGCGAAGCAAACACATAATTTTCATTTGTTTTTTTTTCTCACATTTCACAGGGATCTTTTTTAGCAACGATCGAATGGATTTTCTCACCCAACAGGGGCACGGCATCGGACGTTGCTGGCATTGTTTCGGCAACCATGTTCAAGAACACAGTAAGGGACAAGAGAATCGTTACCCCTGTAATTCAACATTTCTCATAGAATGGGAATGTTCTCCTTTTTTCAATTACGTCTATCAAAAGTAAAGGATCGAGCGAACACAAAATAAAACTTGCCCAATGATAATTTCTCGCCAGAGTCGGGCGGTAGAGTGAAGCCAAGCACCGCCATACTGGCAATCAGGACGCAGGGCACGATGAGATTGAAGAAGTAATAGAGCGTACGCCTTCTTATAATAACGACAAATGTGATGTCTATGTAAGGCTCCGGACAGCAATTGTAATAAATCTCGTTCCTCTTGCCAGGCACACCTGTGTAAGAAGGATTAAACTTTTGTATTAAATGAATCATGCAGCACTCTTTTCGTCTTTTCTTCCCTTTCAAAAGAAGACAATGATATTTCTTTCATAAAGGATCATCATCGCGGCTCATCTTGAATTTGTTTTATAGAGGAAAAAATGATGCTGGTACATGGAGGGGTGATTAACTCAGGCGAAACGCGCGGGGTCAGTGTCTGTGAGCGCGAAACGACCGGCCTGGCCGAGCCAAGTTCTCAGCGAGTTATAAAATGTGTATACAATCTATAGAGTAGAGTGAAAGAGAAACGAGAACATTTTTCAGAGGGTAAACACACGTATTTCAGCGGGAGGGATGAGAGATAGGAGGAACGGAGCTGCGGAAAAAGAGGGTTTGCCTCGGAATGCGCGATGAACTATACGGGGGCTGAAAAACGCGAAAGAAAGAGCTCGAACAACCAAAAACGGAGCGAAAGGTGATGAGACTCATAACTGACTTCGGCTCGTTAATGAGGCGGAATATAAAAAAAGCGACACTCACCGAGCAGATCCCATTCACCGTTCGTAATGAAACTGCTAATGTCTCCACCGGATTCATCTTGGAGCTGAAGATTTAGCTGGAATCATGAAAACAAAACGATTAATACGCATCATTATACAACTCTTTTTCATGACTTATTCTTTCTTTCTAATATTTTTCAAATCGAATAAAAAATGATTAAGCATAGGTTTATTGTATCAGGGAAGTCGGTCTAACGGAAAGTAAGAAAAATTGTGAGAGAGGGATTTTTTGTATCGCTTCTCGATCGATGCGCTATGCGGCTATTTTTTTTCGCTCTCGCGTCACGAAGCACTCTGAAAAAAGGGTGCCTGCGCGCGCATTATTGCCATAAAAAATAATACTCTTTGTAATCGTCGCGGATAAACAGTGCGGGTACATATGTGAACCAGAGCACGGATAAGTCTCTCGAGGAGCAAATCTACGATATGCTTTGCGTGCTGGGAGAGGTTACTGCTTCTATCGGTCTGAACAAAAAAATGCCAAAGAAGCAGAACACCAGGATAGCTCAACGTCTGTATATCATAATGATGCAAAAACGAACGGGCTCCATGTTTTATGAAATGATTATTTAAATTTAGTATGAAGATTTTATGGTATTAGGAATTCTCAAAGACGTGCGCGAATCGAAGTTTTCGATAAATTTCTATTCTGATGTCGGTTCCTTTCCTTTAAAATTCTCCACTTTTCCACTTTCATCGAGATACGCCGTCTTCTCCTATCCGTTTATCCGACTTATTTCGGCGAAGAAACATCTGAAGCAAGCTCTGAGAATGTATCCAGATAGGTACAATCTCGACATAGAACTCGAATAAGACACAGAACAAGAGTAAGCGCGAGCCTCTCGCGTTATCGAGTATATATTTGATTGATTTCCGTCTGAGATATCCCGATTCGGATCTTTTCTTTTCTCCCTTCTTGCATCTCTCCTTCCGCTTTTCGAGTAATTGTCTTTCTCTCTCTCTCTCCCACTTCGCCGGAAAATAAACTTTCTACTGATCATTCTGTTTTTCAGTCAAAGTAACGGAACCGTGCTTTTTATATATTCTACATTTGACGTCAAGTACAAAAATAGAGATTTAATAAATCGTGGCCTTATCTCTTATTCGAGGATGAAACCTTTTTTCTTAATATGAGTCAAATTTTTAGAAAAATTAAGTTGTGAAAATACATTTTTTGATAATTACAAAATAATAAGTAAAACAAGTGATCGAAGGACGGAGGGAGGAAATGTGGAAAAATTAATAATAAGAAGTAGTAGTGGTATGTTTACCTGAAAGCCGTCGTAGGTCCAAGAGCCAAATTTCATCTCGCAACGTTGATCGTCAAAAGGAAACCACGTGATGTCTATTTTGCAAGTACTCTTGAATATGCCTGGTGGAACGTACAGGCATGTGCCGTTCTCTCTGACTACGACGTTCGTCGGATACGTTCCGTCGAACCCTTCGTCCGCACTGAAACCACGCAATACGAGATGATAAATATATAGGCATGAAAAAACTCTTTTCCACGTTCCACAAGTAAATGTTGTGCACGTTTTAAGGTAGTTCGATGACAAATGCTATTCCAAGATTAAAGTACAAAAATTTGAGAAACAATAAATAAATAGATGAAACGTTATTGTGCAAAATTTG
>JAPYYX010004376.1:0-15727 GCA_030522605.1 Cremastinae sp. B BG-2022a | reverse complement strand
CAACTTGTGAGGGATTATTCGTTATGACTTAAATAACAATTCCGCGAAGTTTGACGAAAATCTGCGGTTTTTTAATTTACTGATGGGCCACCTTAAACCCTTGGAATCGGAAATTTTTCTTAAGTACCCCATTTTGCCCCCCCACCCCTATATTTTTGATTTAAAATTATTCAAAATTTTCTTTTTATCTGTTATCTCGATGAAAATGTAGAAAATTATGCAAACTTCACTCGAGTTGGAAAACTCGAATAGCTTCAAGATTCTTAGAATATTTAGTAAAAATAATACTACCACGGAAATGATTATCGCGTAGGAAATATGTCGCTCGTTCGCGCGACAGCGTTAGAGACAAAGAGAATGAGAAAAAGAGAGAGAAAGAGAGAGAAAGAGAGATGGGTCAACGAGGGTGACGTGCGCGAAGCAACTGGTCGCCTTTGGCCAAATGCCAGATTATATGCGCTCAGACTGCAATTTCTGGCGACCCTTTCGACCAGTATTTCTCATTATCCAACGTCCAAGTAAATTCTCATATCCGAATTCCTCATGGATTGTCACTTACTTCCGGCAATGGAATCGACAGCATTAACGAAGAGAACCGGAAGTGAAAATTTGTTCTTTTTTATTTTTGATTTATTCTATTTTAACGAAGAGATTGATGATTTCTTTCTATATGAAAATAAGTTTCGAATAATTTTTTTTTCTATTTTTTAAATGTTCTGACTTCATTTAGGATACATTTTCAGTTTCGTTCGAAACAGAAAATTCTTATGCAGAGTTTTCTCTGAAAATATTTAATTTTCTAACAAAAATAACTTTGACGTTGTTATCTTTTTAATAAAAAGTATTTTGATGCTTCTGTTGTTCCTGAAATATCCAAAATCTCTGAGAAAACGATCTATACTTTGCATCTCTCTCGTACTCGTATGCGTCAAACATCACGTTATTACTGGTCAGAAGGGTGAATTGGAAATTAGTTTACTGAATATTTAACAAGAAAATACGAATTTTACAAATAAATTCAAAAATAATGTTTTTGGTTGGTAGGAAGAAATTTAGAAAGTCTCCTTGTTCTCCGAGGTTAATAATTTTCCCAGCAGAATAGTTAAAATGTTGAATGAACGATTAACATGTTAATACAATTAGTTTTTCCTACAATAGTTATGATAATAATTTGATACTAAAAAATATCTTGCATTTCGTTCAAATTACATATAGAATTTGATATATCATCAACAATTTTTTTATGTAATTTCCTGAAATCAGTACTGGTTTAATTTTATTTGATTAATGATTTCGAAGAGACTAGACCAGTTCTTACCTTTTTTATCATGAATTTCACATACTTAAACTTATTGATGTACTGCGTAATCCTCATGTATAGAAAATTCTTCATATAAATTTCCGAAAGCCAAAATCAATGATGAATCACTCACACTAAAATAAAATTTTCCCATCAGAAAAATAAAAAAAATAAAAATTGAAATTTTTCAATTTTCAAAACTTTTATAAATTCAAACAAAAATAAAAATCGGAATAACGAATCAGATTCGTCGCATCTCTTTTTTCAAAAATACGACCCAAAAGCATAAACAAGTGAAATAATGAAAGTATTTTATTTTTTTATTTTTTGAGGTCTCTAATTTTAATCGGGACGGTTAAAGTTGAGAAAGGAGGGTCGAATGAATCATTGTGCTTAACGAGAGAAGGCAATCGAGGAGAAAGAGAAAGGAAGGCGAGAAAGGGGGGAGGCGTAAGAGAGAAGCGTGTCCCCCGTTTCTCTGTAGCCTAATTGCGTTTATCTTGTCAAAGGGGCGTCATAAATTCGTTATAGTATACGTAAGCCTCGCCGGAGTGACGTAGTTCGTAGCCTGACGACCTTCTTCCTGTCCGGAAGTCTCGTTTATTTTGTCAGCACGACGCGCAATCCCCGACGCTAATTTACATTTTACATTTATTCGAAACGCGAACGGAAGAAAAAACAAGGCGGACACTCAAACTCTTTACTTTTTCTTTCAAATTACAGGAGCTTGAGCTCAGAATAGAAACTCAGAAGCAAACGTTGCAGGCCCGTGACGAGAGTATCAAAAAGCTCCTGGAGATGCTTCAGAACAAAGGCATGGGTAAGCAGAATAAATGAAAAAAATAGAACTAATTTCCATTAATATTTACCTACCAAATTTTACAAAAAATTTCTCAATAAATCAAAAATAAGAAATTTTCATTTTCTTAGTCATCAATAAATATGACCAGTTACATTTTAACTTCAATATATTTCGAAACGTATTTTCTACTGTAATTGAAAAAAAACAATATTTTCATTTTATCAATGTTATGTAAAAAAATTAACTTAGCGAACAATTCAAAATAATCTTTATTTTTTAGCCATCATTAACTTAAAATTACTAAAAATATTTTAAGTATAATTTGTATTCAAAATCAGAATGCAAAAATTTATTTCACAAAAATAAAAAAAAAACAAAAAAAATTTTATAAAATCAAAATTTCGAAATAATGCATCAATTATTTGAAGCAGATTCAAAATAAAAAGAATAACGAAATGTTTCTAACTTCAATTTGTTTTCAAAAATTAGAATGCAAAAATTTTTTTCACGAAAATTGAAAAAAAAAATTCATAAAATCAAAATTTCAAAATAATTCATAAATTATTTGAAGCAGATTCGAAATAAAAAGAGTAACGAAATTTTTCTTTTCGATATTTTCGATTGTTAAAAGTTTCCAAAAACGTTGAAATTGTTGCAGGGAAAGAGGAGGAGAGGATCATGTTCCAGCAGATGCAATCAATGGCGCAGAAGCAGGTCCTTAAGAATTCTCTACTCGTGTGGTTATCGATTATGAGATATCCGCGCAACAATTATACATTATTCATTTTTCTCTTGCGAGTATATACGTGAACGATAAATATCGCTTTTATCAAGCCCGTGGACAATAATTCACGTAAATATTCGTACGAGCCGATAGTAACTAATTATACATAAAACTACTACTTACTTACTACCTGCTGCTACTTAACCCGCGTAAAGACAAATGTTTCTTATCTGGTTTTTATTTATTTCTCGTAAGTAGCTGCTGCTTGCTGTCGCTAGATATTTTTCGCTGATTTGGCTTTGAATTTGTCAGAAAAACAGCAAAAAAAAAAGTAATTGTTTCAAACTCACATCACAATATACAAATCGCTGCAACTTTTGAACAAGCTTCGAGCAAAAACTGACAGGCCTCGTGAAAAAAATGCACAGTCTATGTGAATTAAAATGAGACGAAAATCAGGGCACACTTTTTTTTGACACGATCATTAAAAAAAATTTTTTTTTTTCGAGTATTGTTTTGACACATTTTTCTTTACGATTGTTCACGTGTGTGGATTATGCAAGAGAATCTCCGTTTTCGGTGGACAGTTTCCGTAATTTCTTTTTCTCTTTACGAGCCAACGAGACACGGAGGTAACGTTTTCACTCGCATAACTTCACACGTGTTGTACAACGCATATGAGAAAAAAAGAGAGGAAAAAAGATAAACACAATAACCAGAAAATGTCACTTCGCAAACTTCATTGTGTCATTCTGTACAGCCTTTTTACGATCCTTGTTTTTTTCGCATGTATGAAAGCTTGTCTCGTAAAACTGTAGTGCACTCTGTGACTGGTATAGTCGTTGTAGCCTCTCGATCCTCCCACTTTCGATCTTACTTTGTTGAAAACTTTGTTAATATTCATTTGTTTGAAGATTGTGCCTAAAAGTGACTAAAATCAATAACAATTTTTTTGCAGTTGAAAATAATTTGTTGAATTTTTATTAAAAGAATTTAATTTAAAATATTATCGTTTCGCTTGTCTCAGAAATTTCATCGATGAATTTTCTTGTTTTTTATATTGTACTTAAATTCTAGTGAAAAAAGTTTGGTTACAAAGTTTTTTCTTACTTTTTTGTACGTAAAAATTTGCTCGTAAAATTTTTCTGCTGACACGGTACAAAAAGGATTGCAGCACAATATTAGGTCGACAATTTTTTATATTAAAATTCTAGGACTGAAAAAAGTTTAATAAAAAAAACTTTGTTTAAAATCGTGTTCCAAAAAATTCGCAAATGAAAAAAAAAATCAACACAATGACCAAAGTAATTTCGATTAAAAATTGAGTCTCGTTGCTTGGTAAATTTTTTCGTCAGTTTTTTACATGAAAATTCTAGCACAGAAAAAATTTACTTAAAAAAATTTGCTTAGAATCGTGTTCCATAAATTTCGCTAAATTAAAACAATGAAAACAATGACCAAAGTAATTTTGATTAAAAATTTGATTAAAACTCATCACTTGGTTAATTTAGTCGACAATTTTTTACATGAAAATTCTACTACAGAAAAAAAATTATTCTAAAAAACTTTTCTTAAAGTCATATTCCAAAAAATTCGTTTAATTACAAAACATCAGAACAATGACCAAAGTAATTTCGATTAAAAATTGAGTCTCGTTACTTGTCCTTTAATTAAAAAATGAAACAACTCACGCGATATAAAAAAAAGAATTCGCAGACAAAGAATTTATTTGAAGCTTATTCTCGTGGCGATTACTCCTCGAGGCTCGTCGTGTCGAAAATTAAAAAACGTTTCGCACCGTCGCACGATACGTGCCCGAGCTCGCGAGCAAGAAAAAGAAAAAAACTGAAGAAAAAAGCAACGCGTGTGCAAAGCTCGATACGCGTACAAAACGGTCGAGGGAGCTTTGAACGCTCTTTCCTGATTGCGCTTAGTTCTCTCTTCTAGTTTTCGCTTCTGCATTTGAACCGAGGAAACAATTTGTCTCAGACCCTCTCTGAAAACAAGCGACGGGAAAGATTATTATTCGAGCTCCCTCGACCATACGAAAAAAAAGCAAAATTCGTCTATCGAAGCGAACGCGAAACAAGTGACGCGACTTTACAATCTCCACGTTTTTTTCAATTTCCTACCAAATTTATTGTCAATCACTTTGTTTCATGAATGTGCTGCGATAAAAAAATACTTAATTTGTCAGAGAGGAAAAAAAATTTATCCAGTACTCGAAATTAAAGTTCCCTCTTTTTTAATTGACAATTTGATTGGATAAATGTTTTTTCATTAGCAATGTGTGAAACGCTGTTTAGTGTTAAAAAATCCATTCTGTCTCGCCTGGTTGCTTTTTCGAAATGAAGAGTCGTAGAAAATTTAGAGACTCCGTTGCTTTTGAATGATTTCTCGTCCTGGTTTTCGACGCTCGCTGATTTATTGACGGAAGCGGCGAGCGATTTCGTGACAATTGACAAGCACGTAACTCCTCGGCACAATCGATAGTTGTCCCACGACACTTGACAATTATATATACGTATGTATATAAAAATGAACTTTTTTTTTTTAATTGCAAGCCGGAAATTGTATGTTTGCCTCGTGCTTGGAGCTTACGTTTTATGTTCCCACCAATTTTTCCCAGCTGAATTCTTTCTTTTCGAGCGAGAGAGATCGAAAGAAAATTTAGACGAATAATCATTTTTTTTCCACATTCCGCGCATCATGAATTTTCTTTCGTGAACATTTTTCTTCGCTTTCTTTTCTTGCTCGAGCAATTTTTTTCTCAACTTCAGCATCAAGTAAAATTTCCTATTAAATTATAATTTAATATAATAATTTATTATTAATATATTATATTATATAAAAATATAATATATTATATTCATACATATATTATTGTTATTATATTATATTAATATAAAACAAAATTGAAATAATCCCGAAAATTTTTGCTCCGGCAAGAAACACTTTTCAATCCTGTTTAAAAAAAATAGTTGCAACCTCTTATCAATCCAGACTAAATCTTTCGTAATTTTTTTTTCTCGAGAGCTGCCGCGAAGTCTTGCTTCGAATAGTTTCGCGTCCGCGGGACGCGGATACCTTTGACGAAATGCCACGAAATAAAATCTGCGAGAATAATCGTTGAAGAGAAAATGATTCCAGAAACTAGTTAACGTGAATCCCGGGATGCTGATCGAATGCGTGGAATGAAGCCGCTTTAGATGTATAGGTGGTAACGAAAAAAAAAAGAAAAACGATTAGCGAAAAAAAGAAAAAAAATCTCTTGAATCTTGAAACCTTGTGTGAAGCCTGCGTCACTCGATAAATAAACCTTCCCTCATTTTTATATATTTACGACACGTTGTCGAAGATTTTGATAATATAATGAAAAAAAAGAGAGCAAAGAGACAAATGAAAAAAGATTGTTTATCTACAACAATATGTCATCATCTTCATTGATCATCGTCATCTTCCACAACAACAACTACAACAACAACAACATGAAAAAAAAATCGTCTCGCCTCTAGGACAAATTCAAAAAATTTTCGGCCGTCGAACCACGCCCCCGGCCACTGCCACGTCGGAGAACGAATCAGGTACACTCAAATGACCAACGTTAACACACGATCATCCACCATCAACAAAACATCAAACATCACAAAGTCGACGGACGAAATCGACCATTTCGGAAACTCACGTCATTAATTTTTCTTATGAAAAAAAGAAACAATTTTTTTTCTCCTCTTATAATTTTTTTATATGAATTTTTTTATATATTTTTATCCCCCCTGTAATATATCAAAATCCAAAAATTTGCAGACGGCGCTCTCGACATTTTTTTTCGGTGTTTTTTGAATGATGGTGAAAATCTTCGATCGATGTCACGACCGAGCCAAAACTCCCAAAAAGTGTCAGAAATGTTATTCCTCATACGGATATGATAAATTTTCATCCGCTTTCCCACCACGTGGAAATTGAATAAATTCGTACTCGTGAATAATTCAGTAACGAATACCAATTGTGGCACTTGTACTAAAAAAAGAAGTTTCGCTCACGGGGACGGGAAGAGAGCGTCTTGAGAATTCTTTCCTGTGCGAAAAGTATTATAAAGTAGTTTCTCCCGGTGCTCGCGACTTCCCGCACAGATGTCCATGGTAAACGAGTTTCCAGTAACTCGAAGTACTTTTCTTCGTAAGAAGAAAGTGCGATCGAAATTCTTTAAAAATTCTTGTTCCCCCGATTGACGCGAAGTGGAAAAATTAAATTAAATTGGACGTCGATTCGTTTTATCGTAAAAAAATGGTAAATATCGGAATGATTGCCCCCACCTCAGAGGGGGTCTACCGTGGGGGGATCGATGGTTTTTGTCCTCCTGAATGTAATGGTTAAAGAATTTTACGGCGATCACACCCACATAAAAAGTTATGGGGTTTTCAATTTTTTTAAATTCTGCAATTTTAAAGAGCGGATAAAGGTCGGGATGATATCCCCACCCCCCCCCCCCTAGGAGGGGTAATGGTTTTTTACCTGCTGAATACATTGCCGAAAAGAAATCGCGGCGGTTACCCCTCTACAAATATATGCAGAGTTACAAATAACAAAAGGCAAGGGAGAGATTCAATGGGAAATGATCCAAATAACAATATCAGATAGAGGAAAAGAAGCTAGTTATCCCCCCCCCCCATGTACCCAACACAACTCGCCTCATACTCTCCGAAATCCTGGATCCCATCCGGATCCTGAAAAATTTGTAGGGAAAATTTGTAGATTTCGACCTCCTGATTATGATGTCGGAGAGAAAATGTGCCCCCCCCCCCAAGATATCCACCATCATCCGAGTCCATGGATCTCTTCGGCATTGTAATCAGGAGGTCGAAATCTACAAATTTGGGGGGGGGGGGGGGGGGGGGGGGGGGGATTTTGGTACTTGGGGGTGTTACCTTTACCGGAGGTGGGGTTTCTGAACATTTACCGTATTCTCATGCTTATCGATCATGAAATTTTGAAAACTTCAAAACCCCATAACTTTTTATGGGGGGTCGACCGCCACGAATTCTTTTCAGCGTTGTATTCAGGAGCTAAAAAATTTTGAATTCCTCCCCCCCCCCGACCCATTTGGAGATGAAGGCATTCATCCCAATATTTACCAAAAAAAAATTTTCTGACGATCAACATTTCAGGAGTTTAGGCTCGAAATCTTATCCTCGAATTACCTTCAACATTTACGTCACCGAGGCCGAGTAACGTACGTTATTTACAATCTAAATGTTTCAAAAATATTTGTCTATATATGAATTGGAAAATACCTGAATGTTGAAACTCTTGCACAACTTCTGTTTTGTTTCGCTGATATTTTACATCACTGAATGTACCATCTATATTCGTCACGTCCTGATATTTACTCTCGTTCGTTACCGACACTCGCTGAACCTTCAATTTTAATCCATCACCATAAATGTTTCGCAAAGATGCAATTTATCCCCGAACGCCTTGACACTTCATTTATTTCTCATTTTAAAAATCGAGGGAAAGTGCCCCGTTTACTGAGCATAAAAGTACCCGAATAATTTACAAGTCAACTCAAAAATTTATGAGAATCACATTTTCCTTTTTTTTTTACTTTTTTTTGTGTTAAATTTATGGGTGGTCAATAAACGGTACATTTAGCCTGATCGGAAGCACCGAAAGAATGCGAAAGAATCATGATAGCAAGATGTCGATCGTTATCACGCAAGTGCTGGCATTTTAACAGCCTCCCTGCATTGGATCCATTCTCTTTTTATTTTCGTTGTTCCTCCACAATCGATCAACTCCCCTTTTTATCTTTAAATTTACGTGATACTTTTTTTTCATACACGATGAGTTTCCGTACAACAAGCCTGTCAATGCGGCTTGAAAATCGATACACGAGTATAAATATATTTTTCGTTATATTTATACCCGTGTCGAGAACAAAAACGGCTGCGCCGCCGTTCATACTCGAATCTATACTTATAAATACTTTAAAATAATATTCTTACGTCTAAAATCATGAATTAAATATTTACATGACATACTTTATTTTTGCAAAAGCGCTTTGTGACTCGACTCTCGTCGTTCGTTTGCCGGAGGATCAAAAAATGTGATAAAAATTTTAGAAAAATTTCATAACAAAAAGAAATTTTCCGTCAATTATTCAAATCGAATTGATAATATTTATGGATTTGGTGAACGAGCGAGAGAGAAGAGGTTACCAAAGTGCGAGTGTGGTGAGATTTTGTCCATTGAGCATCGCACCGGCAAACTGAGATGACAAAGATAAAAAAGCCAAAAAGGAAATTATTTATAGCGCGTTCAAAAAGGTTCTGTCGCGTGCTCGCGATTATTTTTGAGGCGAGTGAAAAAGTGAGAAAAGGTATATACGGGAGAGAGTGATATACGCTTAGAGAAAAAATATCGATCGAACGGAGAATGAAAAAAAAAAGAGTAAGATAAACGAACTGCGTCAACAAGCCCGGCGAAGCGAAGATGGACAATTCTTGTCGGCTGTGACGTCGCGGTCGGCGAAAGAACTGCGGCGACGCCCGGCATCGAAAAAAAAACACCCACAAGAGGATATTCAAAGAGCGAAAGAAATAATTTTTTTCAAAGCAAAATACGTGTTTCGAAGCAACGTGTACGATTGATGATAAGACACGAGTGAATTTGTCGAATAAAAGAAAATACGACGGCTGCTGCTGCTGCTGGCTGTCGCGCTGTTAGAAACGTTAGTATCGATAAAGCCAGATCAGAGGCCGAGATCGGATTGCTCGAAATAGTCTCCGAGACGGAAAAGTAAGATCGAAGCGAGTTTCCGAAGAGATAACTCACGGAAGACTAGAATTGCAAGAGCGAGAGAGAAAGAATGAGAAACCGAGTGATCGACGCTCCACCTGGCGGATTAGTACATTCGTTCCGAGAGCCGCCGACGCTCGTTCCAACATTAAACTCGCGGGAGAGCTCTAGTCGTTAGCCGCATTCGGATGAATCGAAGCACACTCAATTCGTTTTGCCGATAGAGAAATGAATTGCTTTTTAAAAATTCGCGTGATACGGATCACGCGGGAAAGAGGTGCAGGAAGCTCGGCGGAACGTCGCTTTTCTTTCGTCAACCGAGACGCTGCCTCGTACACCACCAACCACTGCAACACCGACATCATTCTTTCGCTTCCTCGAGTCCGAGTCGTCCACGATCGGGAGTGCCATTTTACCTTTCATTCTTTTCTTTGACTCGTGATTATGGTGAAGTAAAAGTGAACAAATGCCGGTAAAGTCGTTCTCTTCTTAAACGATAGGAAATGAAATTTGTTTTAAAAGCACCGATCCTCGACGACTCCTTCGCGACACCCAAAAGCAAAAAAACGAGCTACCACAAGTACCACACAAAACGTCGCAAGAGAACTTGCAGCTCGACACGAAACATAAAAAAATAGATATATCGACAGATACCGACATATGACGATATATCTAAAGAAGTAAATAAAAAAGACAGACACAAAACGATGCTCGAGGGAGGGTTAAGAAAAGAATAAGTTGGTGGTTATTGTTAGTGGGGGAACGAGCCGCGAGTAACTCTCTGATATTGCTTGTTTATAAGGAGCTCAAAGCGACGAACGAGACACTGAAGAGCCTTCAGACGCAGCTGGAGTTGGCGTACGCCACGACGGCCTCGTCGGGGGCCCCGGTCGCCGGTGGCGGTGTTGGTGGTGTCGGTCTGACGTCCGGTTTGAGCGGCTCGTGCGGGGCGTTGCTCGGATCGTCGGGGACGCACCTAGGCGGGAGCGTCGCGGTCCCGGGTGGTGTACCGGGAAGCACGACGCTGACCGCGATCCTCGAGACGAAAGACGCGAGGATACAGACCCTGGAGAAGGAGGTCGGTTTGCTCGAGGCGGAGCTTCAGCGAATCAGAGAGTGCGGTGGACGGTTGCGCGAGCAGCTGCTAAAGGCTACGGCGGTCCCAAGCGGGAATCTACAACTCCAGCAACAGCAGCATCATCAACAGCAGCAGCAGCAGCACATCGCGACGACACCAGGTACCGAAAGCGTTTACCCCTCGAGAGCGATACCGTCGATCGGGAGCCTCCAATCGTCGCTCCTCAATAGAGGAGGACCAACTTCTACTTCTACTAGTTCTGCTACCACTACTCCTACTACTACCACTACTTCTACTTCCGCCGCTATGGCTCTCGTACCTTACCGGCAAACGGCAAAACTAACAAATCCGTTCATTGGGATTACCTCGACAGGTGGAACCTCCGGACATCCGGGCTCATCCTGCCTGACCGGAATATCATCTGGGCTCACCACCGGCGTCGTTAATCCATACACCGACCAGCATCATCATCACCATCATCATCATCATCAGCACCAATACCAGCAGCAGTTGCAGCACCAGCAGCACCACCAAACGATCCAGCAGCACCTCAAGCAAATCGAGCCCGCAGCCGCTGGGGCTCTGGCGCTTCATGCTCACACCTTCAACAAGCATGACCTCAACTTCAAACGTCAAGTAAGTTTCTTCATCAACAACGTCCGCATCGAAAAGAACGACGTCGTCTAATGTCCCAGGATGTTACGAGAGACTGAACTAAATATTTGAAAAAAAAACAAACAAATATAACAATTTGTTTAAGAGGCACTTAATTATTAATTTTTAATAAATTAAGAGATAATTCCGTATGAGATGAATTGTGAGGCCCGAGAGACGTTCCGATTGGGAGGAAATTTCGCGATGTTCTACGAAGGGAATTGCTAGGGAAACGGAGATAAAACGTTCTCGATGGTCCTGTAAAAAATAGGAAATGGAAGAGAGAAAAAAAAAGAGTGAGAAATAAAAATAAAAGTTACGAGTTGCGGGATGGTCTCAACCAAGATCGATTCGTCCTCACGATTTTTTCTCGACGAATTTTCCTATTTTCTCTTCCCTTTTTTTAATGCGATTCGCGATCGTCCATTTTGTGTACTCGATGATAATTTTTTCACTGATTTTTGCGAATATTTGAGAAGGAGGAAGGAAAAAGTATAAAAAAAAAGAAAGAAACGTACCTAAAATATAATTACACATTGTTAAGCTCGAGCAGCACGTTCCCGATGTGTAAGAATCTCGTAAAAGTACTTCCTTAGAGAGCCTAAGCCTGTCTAGATCTCGCGAGAGCGAACAAATAATTAAAGAAGAAAAAATAAAGACGCCACTCTGAGCTGTAAGGTTGACGAGGAGGTCGTAGCGACGGCCGAGCACCAGTCTTCCTAAACTCGCCATTTTTTTGGGTTTCTCTTGGTACCTGAAAGATACCAATTAATTTTAAAAAATGACCCTCGATCTGCGTCTACTTTTTCCACCCCAATTCCAACATTTCTTTCGTGAAACGTTTAGACTTGAAAGAAGTACTTTAATTTTTAATCGAATTAATTAAATCGTTAGTGTTTAGTTAAATTTATAAAAAAACATTTAATTGAATTAAGGAATTTAAACAAATTTTTAAACCACTCGAACGAATCTTCTTTCTCTGGGAAAAAAAATTATTTTTGGAACGAAAAATGATATGCAACCTGATTACAAAGTAGATCTATATTTTTCGACTGGATGTTATTTATTATTGCAAAATATCTCTGGTACCTAAAACATTTATCTATAGCACTTGAAGTATCTCAACAGGAATTTAAGTACAACTCGACAATTATTTTATTTATAATGAAAAATTGTGTCTATAGCCTGAGTTAATTTTTTTTAACAATTTATCCGATATCACATTTTACTCGTTGAATAATTTTTAATGTTTTATATAGTATTTAAATGTGTTTTATCTCGTCAAAGGCGCACCAAACCCCAATCGTCCGCAGAGTCTGATTTTTAAAATGTCACCGAGATCTTTCATCGTGTACACGTACTGCCAATAAAATTATTATATCGACGGCGATTGGTGAAAACGTGCGTGTATCGAGGCGATAACGTGTTCATAGGTCTTTCATTTATTTTTTTGAACTGTTTAATTGTTTTTCGATATTATTGTTATTACTAGATATAAGAGACGGAAGGAGGCAGAGGAAAGTAAGAAACTTTTTTTTCGTAAATGTGCGTACCTCGAACAAATGCAAAAAAAAAAACGCCGAAGAGGAAAAAAAAGCAAAGTAGGCCTTAGAAATTGTTGACCCCTTGAGATGTTTAAGAATGTTGACTGTACAGAAAAAAAAATGGAAATCGAAAGTGAATTAATATTTAAAATATTATATATACACATATACATGAATATATAAAAATATGAAAAGAGAAAAAAAATGAGATTTCGAAAAATTGGCGACCAGTCGATGGAAAAATTGAAAAAAAAAATCGTGGCGCTCGAGAATGGTGCTTTTTCTTCCTTAAACCATCTCGAGCGAACACACGTGAAAATTATTGAACGTTTCAGCTTATATTATTATTATTATTATTATTGATATATTTTAAAATATATATATTTTTATTTTCGTAGCTCAAGTGCGATTTAAGTGTACGATATATTATATTATGTATAATTCATGAGAAAAAAGATTGCTTGAAAAATCCTCTTGATGTTAATCGAAGAAAAAAGTGTATATTGGAAAAAAAAACGAAATTCGTCTCACGTGGCTCGTGAATCCAAATTTTTGTTGCCACAGTCCTCGTCTTCCAGTTGAACTGAGAAAATGGAGTTGGAAGGGAGGAGAGAAGGAGATGAAAGTAAACGTGAGACGAGGACGTTTCAGTGATGTAAATGAAAAAAAATGAAAAATCATATGCTGTATGAAAAATAATTGGCGAAAGCGTGAAAGGAAGATTCTTGGAGTTATTGGAATTTTGGTTTGTTTCGAATCAGGATGAGACAAGGAAAAAGTATTATAACGAAAGCAAAATTTATGTGAATTTTTTGAGCGAATAAAGTCATGAGAATGAATTATCGAAAAAAAGATAAAAAAAACGAGAGAAAAGTGTCATTGGCGATCCGGTGAACTCCGATCGTTCTTAATCCCGCACAATCTGATTTTCTCATCTCACGATAAATGAAAAAAAATTAGAGACAAATTCACTCGAATCATCCGCATATCTCGATCATAAAATTTATATCTCGTCTTTTGCCTCATCCTACGTCATTTTTTTCACAATTGGCGCATTGAACTTTTGACATCTTTTCTTTCACAAGCTCCTTTACATCACTGTGGCATCTCATTCATTGGCATCCGCGGCAAAAATTCCGAAAGTGACATCGATCAAATAATTACGAAAAAAAAAAAAAAATGAATTCTCGACAACGATAATGAATTTCACTTCGCACTTTTCTCTGTATCACCATTTTTTTCGTCGCATATTATAATTTATTTCAACTCGCAGCTCTCGCGACGATTCATCGCATATACGAAAGAAAAACTTCATTCACACAACATTCTTGTCTCGAGAAGACAAAAACGAGAAAAAAAATCCACTTTACCTCCTGTTCCTGAATTTTTCAGCGTAACTCGACAATTTTTATTTTCTCCCTCACTTTGAGCTTTTTCGAGTATTTTCAATTATATTTTATTTCCGACTCTCTCGTTCGTTAACTCTGGAAATGGATTAAGAAACCTCAGCGCAAAAAGACATTTTTTTTAATCCACTTCTTCGGCTGGAAAAATTTAGTACGATGGCGCTAAATTACCCGGTTTATTTTTTGGAAAAAAAATGAATTTCTCGCATGCTCCAAGAGAGAAAAAAAAATGAAAAAAGCATGAGGCATGACCTTTGACCTGTTTTTTTTTTATTCGTGAGAATTCTGTTGCTTTCAAGCCCCGAATCGTCCAACCGTTTTCTTTTCTGTGTCGCATTTTTCGTTGTTTCTTTCCCCGTTGTTTTTCGTCTCCATTTTTGTGGCCGCTGCAACCACTCGATTTCAATTTCTGTCTCTCTCTCAAAATCTACTTTTCTTCAACACAAACTACAACCACGGTAAATCTACAAAAAAAATGCGGTTAAATGACGAAGACCTGTGACAAAAAAAGAGAAAAACGTCTCTTCGTCATCGAGCCGCGAACACTGAAAGCGGCGGAGGAAAGAAAGCGTGAGTTGAGCCGAAAAGAAAATGAAATGAAATTTCCAACCAGCGATAAATTATTCAATCATTTTTTGCTTGAGACAAAAGTAGCGCCAGGATCGAGTCAGCCACGACTTTCTTTCTACCGTTTATTATTTGCAAAAGAAAAAAAAAGCTGCGATCGCAATTCTTACGAGATAGTAATTTTTTTTATTTGCGATAAGTTATAGTTAAGTTTAAAAGGACAGACAACAGCCACCGATTTTTGCTCCTTGAAATTTCGGAGTATTCTTTTGAGCCAGTGAATAAATTTAAAAAATTAAAAAATCGTTTGAATAATCTCAATTTTATTTAGATAAAATTTGTTGAAATCGTAAAATAAACATTTTTATGAGTCCAAGGAGGGAAGAATCGGTGTCTGGCTTTGAGCGCAGAGCATATTAAATATGATGCCCGAATATTTTAGCTTACTGAGGAGGTAAGGATATGAAAACACCCATCGAAACGAGAAGCACATTTCCATGTCATTTCTCTTTTTTCCTGCTCCACGCCTCTCGAGTTTCCTCATTTTTCACGTCGATCACATAAAAAGAAATCATGAAAGCATAAAAAAAGAAAAAAAATCATGATCTTAAGGGGGTTGATCAAATATCGATGATATTAGACAAAAATCTGAATTTAAAATATGTTATAATTCAGATGAAACTGAACATATTAAAACAAAAAAAAGTGTACCTCACCGACCGATTTTTTGAGAAATTTAATTTCGAAATGTCGGAATTTTGTACAGCGTCTTATGGCGCGATGCTAAATAAACGCGTTTAATTGAAGGTTAAGTACATTTCTAGATCAGACAGGTCTACAATTTTTCGATT
>JAPYYX010004372.1:0-10574 GCA_030522605.1 Cremastinae sp. B BG-2022a | reverse complement strand
AAAATTTTGAAAGTTCATAACTTTAAAACCATTTAGTGAATCATTCTCAAATTTGGCACAAGGATTTTTTAGCCGTTTTCAAACAAGTCTACAAAATTTGAACTTTTTCTTACCATTTTAAAAGCAGGTATAATTCCTCCTTAATTCAGTTGCAATTTGAAAACGCGAAAAAACAGTTACTGATTTGACTAGCATGAAGCGACAGAACCTCCTTAAAAAAATCACGAAAAGAATTTGCATCGGTGCCTGATCATAAATGGAGAAAGAAATAAAAATCTAAATCGATAATTTAATTATTACAGGTTTTTTACCTCATCCCATAAAAAAAATCAGACAATTTATCTATAATATCCCTCCATTAACGATATCGAAAAATAATTTCGCTCCTGTCAATCATAGATGAAGAATGAGAGAAACGTTACGAGCGTTTATTTTGGGTAACGAAACGGCGTCAAGCACGTAAGGATTACGAATATGTGTACGTAAATTGGCGATTATCCAATGCGTGTACGTGCACGTTGGTACTGGAGTACATCATTTCCTCAATCAGTTGTTGCGTCGAGAGAGAAAACGCGATAGAGAGAGAGAGAGAGAGAGAGAGAGAGAGAGAGAGAGAGAGAGATGCTGGATTGGACCAGCACGATTCAAAGGTTCTCCCCATTTTGCTATCCAGAACGGCAATATCGAAAGAAAGAGCGAGACAGAGACAGAGAGTAAAGGATTTGGAGAGGGAGAGATGGAAGTAAAGGCCAACTTGCCCGATATAACACCGATCTTCGACACACGGATCGTACGTGAGCTTTTCCATGTCAAGAGGCCTCTGATTACCTCAATGCAACTCCACGGCTCAAATCCCTCGTCTTGCAGCGCACGCTCGAATTCGCTCGCCGATATCCGACAAAATTTACAGATCCGGCATCGATTTTTCGAACATGACATTTTAATGAGTAAAGTTTTTAATGCCGATGTCAATCTCTTTTTATCTCGTTTATAATTCATTGATTGGATTTTTTTTGAATTTTATTTTCATCGGGAAAATTTTTTTTTTTGGTATCGAAATTTTTTTAGGATTTATTTTTATTGTATAAATATATTTTGGGTGATGAAATTTGAGTGAATAGAAATAAGGCGTATGTAACAATTCATTTTGGAATGGGATTTATGTGCTCATGAATCAGCCGTTTAAAAATGATTCGCTCGTGATCGTGTGCGTTGGTGTTTATGGTAAATTTTGTTTGGGTTGTGATAGAGGAGGAACGATAATGTCTCGTTTTTTTTATCAGTATTGCGTTCAAATACGAATGAACTTATCGGAAAACGAAAAGGATAAGATTGTCATGATTTTTCTCGGTACTCACCAGTTGGACCCCAATAAGACCAGTCGACCGAACTCTCATGGCTCCGATGAACACCTACAAAATTAAATGTAAAACAAATGTAAAACTTTTTTGAATTAAATTTAAAACAATAAAACAATTCATAAATAGCAAGTGCAAATTCGTTAACAAATTAATTTAATTAATTTTAAATAATAAATATCTGGAATTTTTTTCTCATCGAGGATGAATCAAGGACCAATAAAATCTCACCGAGAAATCTATTTATAAATAAATAACTGCATTAAATTTAAAACAATAAAACAATTCATAAATAGCAAGTGTAAATTATTTTACAAATTAATTTAATTAATTTTAAATAATAAATATCTGGAATGTTTTTCTCATCAAGGATCAATTAAGGATCAATAAAATCTCATCGAGAAATATATTTATAAATAAATAACTGCATTGAAAATTATTTGTCAATTTCCTCTCATAAATTAATTAAACAAATTTTAAATAAGAAATTTATGTCGACATTTTTTTCCTATCAAGGATCAATTACGGTTGAATATCAACTTCCCTTCTGACATAAACGTTAACTCGCGTTTTATCGACTTTTTACAAGGTGTACGAAAATTTGATATCACGATAATAAAAAAACTGAATAAAAAGGTCCTCTCGAAGCTCGCAGAAAATGATGATCTATGACACTGGGATGAGTTTGTTGCGTGTCTCGAGAAATTTCTTCACGCTATATCCTTGAACAATGATAACGCGAATCGTCGTCACAGGGTCAGCAATACACAGACTCGCATGTCCGCTGGTCCTAGCTCAATATGTGCCGGCCGCGTTTCGTCAATCACATAATTTCCGTCGAATTATATGTTCTTACCTCGTACTTATGGCCTCCTCATCAAACGTGACTGTCGAGAACTCGCGACATGAAGAATTGAAATTGACGATAAAAAAGAAAAGGAACGAGAGTGTGCAAATAAATTACGTCTGTTGACAATTTTTTCATCAAACAAATTTCTCATGTGTAAACAAATATAATATTCACTCGTTGTATATGAAAATAAATATTTCTCCGTTAAAAATTATTTCCGCAAAAAATTGCGACGATGTAACGACGTCGAATTCGGAGGAAACGTTTCGTAATTGCTCGTCGGCGTTTATTTAATTCACGATACGAAATCATTTCTGATTTCATTACTTTTCCGATGTGAAAAGCAGTTAAGCGAAAAGAAATGAGAAAAGTTATCTTTATTGTTCTCCTATTAATAATAATCTCGATTATCGATTATGTACGGGGGCTTATCGATGCAAATATTTTTTTTTTCAACCGTTAAGAGAAATGGGACGAGGTTTTCCATCACGAAATAATAACTGGTGATATTGATATTGTATCAATTCGTTTCAGCACTTTGTTAGTCTTTTACTAACAAATTGAAATTGTAATTAAAAATTTTTATTTAAAAAATAATTTCTTGACTCGAATTTTTCAATTTTAAAATTTTTATTAACAAATTAAGATCAATTATGGAAAATTTTATTATATCATATCAATAATATTATATTATACAATAATAGTATAATATTATTAATTGTAATATTATATTATAATATTATTTATAATATTATATTATAATATTATAAATATTATAATATTATAATATTATAAATATAATAATATTATAATATTATATATTCATATTGAAATCTAATTTCTTGCACTTTTTCACTTTATTTTCGACGTGATGCTTTTCTGACTTTTCTTAATCGATAACCGAAGATCGACAGAGATGAAATGTTTTGGTACAATCGAAAAATATAACTCCATCAACTTTGTCAGCCTCGCAGTAATACGACCATGACGGTCTATTATTATTGCTCATTGAAAATGTAAATTTGGAGTAGAATCGTTGGGGCTTTCATTCACTGCGTGGATCTGTGGGTCAAAGCTATGCGTATGAATGAAACCAGGTCCATCGCATAGATTAAAATGCTGACACGTATATGACATGAGTTATAACAATGGTTATGTCATTTATTGAATAACCGATCACTTCGTGGCTTGAAAATTATCAAAATTCAAAGTCAAATCACGACGTGAAAATTTTTTGAACAATTTTTTTTATCGATAAAAAAAAGCGTAATGAAAAAGTGTCAAAAGTGCATGAACTGTCAAACTCTCGAACGAAACACGTGGTCACTGTGCGACATCGCTTTCGTGCCAAGAGTGTCGCACTTTCGGTAATTCACGATCATTCGCGCCTACGATTCCCCGACGAAATTAAACGTCCTTCTGCGTGCGCGGGTCAGTTTGTTTCTAGATCGTACGTTACAATTCTCGGTGCGAAAAACATGAAATTTTCTAATCAACGAAATTGATAGGGGGAGAGCAAAAAAACGTGACGTTGAAAAATTTATTAAATTACCTGCGACTAGAAAAAACGGGATGATCGACCAGAGAAACGACATTTCCTGCGTCGATCTCCGGAGCTCCGATCGCTCGATAATCGAAGAGCTAAAAAATGAATATTTTGAATAAAATTTCGAAAGTTCGAGCTCTTTTTGAATTTTTTTGAATTTTTTATCGACTCACGATTCGATGAATCTGGATCGCAATTTTTTTTTCACGATTTATACGAAAGCTCGAAAATTCGGAAGCGATTCTTCCTCTTTTTTTTCGTCGAGTCCTTCCTCTTCTCGGTCGGGGAAGTTCGTTAGGACCGAGCGGTTCAGCGACGATCGCACGACTGCGAAGATTATTGGTCGGCAGGTTGGTCGGTCGTGCAACCCCCGATAGATTACGAAAGATCATCGTCGTCGTCATCAACGTCATCGTCGTCGGCGGTTACTATCACACGAAAAGAGAGAAAGAGGAACAGAGATTGGAGACTTGCGCGCGCCAACCATTCTCACAATACTTTGCAAAGTGTCGACGCATCGGGACTTCGGACAATTGGTGGTGGAGGCATCGGCAATAAAAAGAATTGAAGACTCTCGAGCGCAACCTGACCGCGAGCGGACCGCGGCCCGCACGGACACTTCGTGGGTGGAAATTAATTTTCGACGTCGATCGACACGATTTTATTTTCTTCAACACTGATCAAAGGCGAAACACAATTTTCGCACATTTAGGCTCGTTTTGTGAAGAAATAATTTTCATTTTTATCAAACTTGATTTTGAATACTCAATAAAATTATAAATAAATTTTGATAAGAATGAAAATTTAATTATAATTTATTTTAATATTCAAAATTTATTTATAATTTTATTGAGTATTCAAAATCAATTTTTAACATAGATTAACAATTTTTGATTATTCAAACACAGAAGAGAAGAATATTTTATTGAAATTTTGCAATAATTTCATTCAAATTTTAATTTCAATTCACTCATAAAATTTTTTATGATAAAAAATATTACGTAACATATTTAATTTTTTAAATTTAATGCGTATATTTAAATTATTTACTTTCCAGAATAATTTTTTATATTTTTGTAATTAAATATAAAAAAAATGATCTCACGAAGGTTACATTTGATAATTCAATGCAGAATTTCGATCATCAGTGTCAATTTGACGATAATTTTATCAGTCAAAAGATCGGGATCCTTGTTCAAAATAAAAGAATAGCAGATTGAATGAGCTCAATGAGTTTTACGTATTTAAGCACCACAGAAATTAGAGCGTTCCGGGGACTTGATTGAATTGGGAGCATTCATCAGGTGCTCGATTTACATATACACGAAGCTCTATCGCGGCTCGATGTCATGTAGGAGCATCAAGCTCTCACCCACGCATACAGGAGCTTATTATTTAAATTCTCATCGCACCAATTTACCAATCAATATTCCTTTGACGCGATTCTCCGAATAAAATGCGTGAGAGAAAGAAAAAATTGAAGGACGACAAAAAAAGAAATATCGCCCGATCTTTCAGAGGATAAAATTTTTTTTCTCTCGCTGGATAAATATAGATATAAAATATTTCGCGTTCGAAGCGACGACACTGAGCTCCCTCGATTTACTGAGCGGATCACTCGTGCTCTCTAGGCCAAGCGGTTGGCGTTTGTAACATTGAACCGAGAGCCAACCCCGATTTCATTCGCGAAACTATCGACATTTTGCTTCAAAACATTGAACCTTGATATTTATTAATTTTTTATGAATTAAAATTTAAAAAAAATTAATTGTAAATAATTTATGAACAATAAATTGTTTATTTTAAAAAAATTTTGTTTTCGCGTTTTATGTATCGCGGATAAAAAAATTGTACCTACGAACAGTTCGGTACTCGTGTATCTAATGGTTTTTATTGAGGAAGATTTGCAACTTTTGGCTCGTTGTAGCTTCAGACGGCTGTCACGAACAGGAGTGTATATTTGGATGCGACGATCATTTCGATCCGAGGTACACGGCGATGCTCTACTTTCTACGATCACATAAATTATGTGCATTATACATATAAATACTTGAGAAAATCTATCAATGTATCGACAGCTTTTAACCGAGTCTATAATGGAGAACGATCTAACAATAACAAAATTTTCAACTTCATTTACTCTTCAGTACAAACATTTCTAATTTAAAGTGCAACTTACAATAAAAAACGTAACATATTCTTCACATCGATTTAAAAAAAATCAAATAGGGGAGTAAGGGGCAAGACTGGCCCCCCGAAATTTTGAATTTTCTCGAAATATGTGGGGCACGACGGGCCCCCCAAATTAAAAAAAAATTAAGTCATCAAAATATTCTTTTTAGTTTTACGTTTCTTTTCATAATTATTTGCAGCCATCACAGACGTATATTTTAACAATTTTGTTTCCTACTCCAGCATATGAATCGTGAGGTCAATTTTTGCATTTATTGCACTAAATCCATGACTCCACGGATTCTGAGTATAAATATGAGCAGAAAATACAAGCTGTATCATCTATAGCCTTTTTCGAATTGCCTTTACCCATTCCTTTTCCTTTCATTGTTTTCTGGCGAAATCCAGGATTCTTTTATCGAATTTTTTTTTGCTCAGCTAATGAATTTTGAAAAGGTGAGCTGGTTATGATTGCTGTACTATTTTGTTTTTTTTCGACTAGAACTCCGAAATTGATTTTTCACCATGGGGAAAATAGTGTTCGGAGAAACAACGAACCCATCTATTTTTTGCTTTTTCTCTTGGATATGCGAAAAATTGTCATCGTCCGAAGAAACTTCATCACCCAAAATATCTTTTAAGGACTGACGCTTGTGTTCATCAGATGTCATTTTTGACGAATGAGCTATCATTTCTTCTTCAGATTCGATAATTATTATTTCGGGCTCTACTCTTGTTTCCTCTGCATTAATAACAGAAATGGAGCTCATTCTCTGGCTCAATTGTTGCACATCTTCGTCTTCATCGGTATCGGAAAATTTTTTTGGAGGACCGTCATGCCCCACATTTTAAAGTTTTTATTTTTCAACGGACGCAGCATATCAACACCGAATATGTCTTTAGGGACTAAAAATAAGTGGAATGCACGAAAAAAAACTCGAATTACGAGCACTTTTTCCTTAAGGGGCCCGTCATGCCCCTCACTCCCCTATGTACAGAAAAGAGGACGATTTAGTGGAAAATACTAAAAATCCCAAAATTTCATCTGCAAATTTCAGAGATTTTTTAAAACAAAATACAATACAAATTCAAGTATAAAAAGAAGAAAAATTAAAAAGTTCATTCTGATATAAAATCCGACTCATAAAACAAATTCAGATTTTTTATAAATAAAAAATTGAAACGTCAAAAACGAAAAATAAATAGAAAGGAGGACGATTGAGAGAAAAAGTACGAGAACAGCCCCCATCCAGGCAATTTCATTGCAGTTAATCAGGGCACTTTGTGGCTCCGTACAGAGTTACAATAGGTATATCAGGACAGAATGCAGTTACTTGCATAATACGCTTTTATATACTTATAATTCCAGAGATACTGATAACAGACAGATTATTAGCAGATGATTAGCTGATGGACATTATACATCAACGAATTATTGATGTCAATTAATTATAATGAAATTTTCAAAGAAATTGTATCCACCCTCATCGTGAACTCTTTCCCATGAACCGCCATCAATCTCTTTTCATCGTAATTTCTCATAATCCTATCAGCTCGCTGAGAGATAGCACAAAAGAATGTTCGTAGAATTTTTCTTCGCTCGAGATCACTTTTGTAATCCTTCAATAAGCAGAATCCAGCAGTTATCATATGGAAATGTATTTGTAATTCGAGTGCTCCGACTCCCGAACTACTTTAGAGGTAAAGCAGGCTGGAGGTGGAATGGGATACTTAAGAAAATATTACGATTCCAAGGATTTTCAGCTGCCATGAGAAAAAATAAATGTTTTTAGTGAACAAAATGCGGCACCCCTCCAAAAAGAAAAATTTTTTTTTTTTTTAATTTCTTAAGGGATCATTACAGTGTGACCTTCGAAAAATCTCTAATTTTCGCGATTTTTTTTTAATGTTGCAATAAAGTAATCGGTCCGGTTTTTTAAATAAATAAATATGATGAATTCATTCATGATGAATACAACATGATTTTTCAAATGATTATTTATGTTTATAATTGTTTAATAAATTGTTGTAATGACTCAAAAAAAAAGTTCCTGCACGGTGCCCACGATTGCGGCCGCAATTTTGATCCGAAACAAAAATTCCAAAAAGATTATTTATTAATCTGTAGGACAGTCGCTATCGTGCTGTGGAGGGGTTTTTTTTTAAATTTGACAAAATGGCGGTGGTTTAAACAAAAAGTGTCGAATTTGGCCTTTTTTACGACAGTTTTTCATTTAAAAAAATTGGAAGATTTCAAAACAAAAAAAAACCCTCCATAGCGCGATAGCGACTGTCCTACAGATTGATAATCTTTTTGGAATTTTTGTTTCAGATCAAAATTGCGGCCGCAATCGTGAGCACCGTGCAGGAACTTTTTTTTTGAGTCATTTATTTAACAATTATAAACCTAATAAATAAACATTCAAAAAATCATGTTGTATTCATTATGAATGTATTTATTTATAAAAAAACCGGACCGATTACTTTGTTGCAACATTAAAAAAAAAAAAAATTGCAAAAATCAGAGATTTTTCGGAGGGTCACACTGTGATGATCCCTTAACTTATTAGTAAGCTTTGACGTCTTATTTCAAGTAATTAATTGATGATTTTTTTAAATGTGTTTTCAAATCACCAAATATAATGTTCTTAGCGAAGAAAAAACTATTTGATATTAAATATTTATCAAATTTTGAAATATTGAAAATTTTCACCAAATTTCTGGGGTGTCCCATTTGGCCTTAATTCTAAATCCATTCACGATTTTTGTTTGTCAAAAATTCGTAACAGCAATCCCAAAGTCCAGTTCAAATTATATTTTTTATCCATCTACATAAATAACAAAAATTTCACTACAATGAAAATATGAAAATTTTGTTCGCATCTGTACAAGCGCAAAAAAACAGGTCCACAATTGTACAAAAGCAAATCAACGAAAAAAGAGACTGCAACGATGAAAAGAGACACGAGTAGGCGTATTCGAAAGCAAAGCTCGAGAACGCTGAAAATAGAAAGACCACGTGAAGCTTGTCGGATCGTTTTGGAAAGAGAACGAGAGGGAAACACAGAGACAGAGAGGAATCTTTACGGTGCGATGTTGGCTTCTCCCTTCCTGGTCCAGCGTATAGTTCTCGAACTTCGATGTGTGAGGCTACGTCAAAATTCTAAAATCAAATCCAACAATAAATAATAACACATAAAAAAAATCACAATCGAAGCAGCGAAGACTCGAAAAAAAGTCTGGAAGTGTGTTAAAAAAATCAATACCGGAAAACGTAGGCGCGAGAAAAAGTTTACCCGTATCGGAATCCGTTCGAGACAATATGCGTCTGACGCTACGTCGACTGAAATGAAAAAATCCGCCGGAGAATAAAAAATTGAGGTTAGAGTAAAAAAAAGTGTAAAATGTCGCGTCTGAGGTCATCTACGAGGAGTCGCGACTCCTCGAGCACGTCGACGGGCGTCGATCCTCGCGAGAGGGTCAAGGATTGCTGCCGCAAGCTCGTGGCGTTCATGTGCACTCAAGTCGGAGTCGGCGGTTTGGTGGTCGGTTACGCGATCGTTGGGGCAATGGCGTTCATAGCGATCGAGGAGAACGCCGAGTCCATCGATTTGTCGCCACAGAGAACTAAATCGGCGCAGGCGCTCTGGAATGGGACAGCTGGGGACGCGAACGTCAACGTCCTCGACAGGGAAACGTTCGAGTCTACCGCGGATGAGATTTTAATTTCTTTTCAAAAGCGAGTCGTCGACGCCGTCAAGAGAGGTTATAACGGACAAACGAGCAAGGAGGCGTGGACGATTCCTTCGGCGCTCATGTTTTGCCTCTCGGTGTTCACGATGATCGGTTACGGGAATTTAGTCCCGAGGACTCCGTGGGGACGCGGCGCGACCGTCGTCTACGCGATTTTCGGGATCCCGTTGTACGTTTTGTATTTTCTGAACATGGGGAAGGTCCTGGCACACACTTTCCGATGGCTATACACCAGGATGCACGAGTGCACCGGTCGCAGGAAACCCGGGACGAGGATAATCGTCCCGTCGACCGCGTGTCTTTGGGTCCTCTCCGGTTACATCCTGGCTGGGACGATCACGTTCGCTCAGTGGGAGGGCTGGGGATATCTGGACAGCGCGTATTTCTGCGTTACCTCCCTCTGCAAGATCGGTACCGGGGACTTTGTCCCGGGTACTGACGTTAACGACAAAAATCGGCAAGAGAGTCAGACGAAGCTGGTGATAAATTTTGTTTATTTGTTGTTCGGACTTGGTCTCGTTGCTATGTGCTACAATCTCATGCGAGAGGAAGTTCGCGTCAAAGCGGAAGAGCTTTATGAAGATGTTAGACGAGGGTTCGAAGAAATGAGACTCAGAGTCGTCATGACTTGTTGCCCTGGTAGACTTGATGAATTTTAGTTTGTTTTTATTAATTCGTTTTTAAAATTTAAGAATTTTGTATAATTAAGGTGGTTGATCAAGTATTCTCTAGTCAAATGAGAGTTCGCGTAAAAAATTTTTGAAAAAGTAACTTTTTTCTGTTTTGGATCACAGGGAAAATAATTGTTACTGCACTTCAAAATATTCCACCGAGAATTACTGTCAAAAAGTTATCAGGAGAATAATATTTAAGATAAAGTTGATCAATTGACTTC
>JAPYYX010004369.1:0-11623 GCA_030522605.1 Cremastinae sp. B BG-2022a | reverse complement strand
TGATAGCTATTCCGAATAAACTTTAAATATTATTTGCAGAGAGGATTTCTAACCAAAATCACTCTCGGCCCTCTCGTTCACACGTTCGGGCATAACACTCAATATCTACGTAGACGAATCTTTTTTAGGAATTTATATCCCTTTATTTAATAATAACGAACATTGTTTTCATTTTGTATTCAATTTTGATCATTTTTCGATTCCCTATTTGTTTTACGTGTTAATTTCTTGAGTTTTATGACAACTGTACCGAAACCACGTAACTAGCTTCTAATTCTAATCGTATCTGTTTGAAATTTGAAAATGCATGTAATACCGTCGACAATACAATACACTTGTTGTCAACAAAAAATTAAATAGCTAATCACTTTTGATGTAGCAAAAATTTACTAATATTTAAACGGATACAAAAAAATAATTGATAATGGGTTTTCAATAACTTTTTTATATTTTAATAGTTTTTTTAATGATTTTGATAACTCTAATATTTTTAATTGTGGAATCTACGTAAAATTTTTTAAATATATTTTGACTTCTTCACAAAATAATTTCATACCATTTTATAAAAACTATATTATTACTTGGTGTAATTTTTTAACTTTTTTAAAAAAGTTTTTATATATAATTATGGTTATAGAAAAATATAACAATGGAACAATGACAATGGAAAAAACGATAAATTCCTCCACGAGCAATGAAACTTTTTGTTTATAAAATCCGCTCCGATCAATCAAAAGCTTATCTTTTTGCTGTACGCTTTTTTTGAATGTTTGTGTGATTTCTTTTACCATCAGCGGTTATCATCGGCTGAACAGAAACATTCAATTTTTCCATGATTTCCATTACTTGCAATCGCAGCCTATTCGGATAGTCGTACACAGCATCCAAATTGAAATCTTTGAAGTTTCATCGTTTTTTCACGTGCCTCACCATTTCCAAAGTTTTTCAGATTTCTCGTTTGCACCATCAAAATTCTTTTTTACGTAGTTAAAAATTAAATAACACAGTTACAATGACCTCCGAATTTGTACAGATTTAACACCAGATTTACCAGCCCAGTCAAAGGGGCCATGGAATTGAAATTCAAAGGTACATGTATTTAAATACCTGTGATATATCCAGTGTTAAAAAAACGAAAATCCATAAGAATGCACCATCAAATATACACGACTTTCGCATTTTGTCATTCTATATTTGTTGAAGCTTTGTACACAACAAAATCATTAAAATCTCAAAATATTCAGGGGAATCGAAATTTTTGTATTTTTATTACCCTCGACACTAGTATATGGCTCAAAGTATAATAAAATAAGCTTGCATCAGGGTTGAATCAAGGTTTTGAGCAAGAGGAGGCAAAAACTTTTCAATTTTTTAACAAATAATAAAAACGCTTATGATATTTTAACCCTTGATTATAGTTAAAAAAACCAGACGTCACCTGAATACTTCAAATATTTTTTAACAAACATCTTTTTTGAAATCCACTCGAAGGGACTATTTTTCCATAAAGGATGTCTCTTGCTTTGGGGAAAAAATAAAAAACCATCGGCTGTTCATTTTTTTGTCTAAGAAGATTTTTTTCTTCAAAATCATCGTAATTTTTTGCGTATTTCTATTTGATTTGTGGCATAAAAATGTGTCAACGTCTTTTTAAATTATGCGTATTTTTTCAGTTATAAAATGCGTCCGAATTCAATGACGAAATTTTTTGTATGTTTTTACTCTTTAAATTTGCGCGGTGACAGAGCTGCACACTCGTCAGAAAAGCTTAAAAAAGTTATTCCATTCAAGTTTCCTAATGTGATTTCACAAATTCGAAAAGTCTTGAAGTCGAAAAATTTTTACTACAGAAATTTCGCAGTGAGAGCTTCGATTGATTTTTCATTTATAGTCAATTCTTTATTAATGAAAATTTATCTGTGCAAGGTTTTTTAATTTTTAGATGATGAACAAAATTATATTACTTAATTCCTCTTTTTCTGAGGAAAAACATCAATTCGATCATGCAAACTTCTTGCTGTACATGTTTTGGATCGTACCAGTCCCGATAGCGCTTAAAATAGCTGATGTATACATATTTACGCATCAAGGGAAAAGAGTCAACGCTTTCAGGCCACACGTATTTGTTTCCCGAGCCGAAGGCTAGACAGCGGGACGGGCTCAAGTTGTTTTCTCTCCTTGAAACTTCCATGTCTTATATTTTTCAATAATAGATATAATAGAAAATTTCAGCAAGCGCTTCCCGAAGTTCGAGACTTAACTTCAAAAATCCCTAAAATTGTTTTTTGCTGAGTCAAAAAAACAGAGCAATTTTTATCTACTCCAATAGTGAGGATTTTTAATTTTCCGGCAGACTATACATGAGTAGTTGTATATTATCAAATTAGAAATTAGATGAGACAATAACATGCTGTCATGAAAAAAATGACTGTCATATATGATAGTTAGCTATGCCATCAAAACACATTTCAGTGTAAACAACAAATATTAAGTGTAAGCATTATACATATTAAATGCAAATTAAGAAATTAAGATACCGACGAAACTGTAAGAAATTTATTCAGTACACGAAAAAAACAACAACAATGTACACGTGGCAGCGACGTAAATACTGAAATAAAATGTTTTTCATTTGATACGAGAGAAAAATAAATAAAAAATTACTCTTATACTTAAAATGAATTTGTAAAAAAATGAGAGAAATCTTGTGTTTGAGAACATTTGATAATAACCCCAAAAAAACAAAAAATAACCAACAAATTATAAATCCATTAATACATGAGAGACGTAAAATAAAAAATAAGTAAAATTAGGACTGGATAATTAGATTCAATAATGTAAAAAATATAATTATATCGAGAGACATGAATAACAAATACTCAATCATAATTTGAACTCCGACGTCCAAGACGTTTGGCTGCAAGATTTTCCAGCTCTGTTGAACGAGGGCCCGCTGGGAGTCGGTAAGGCCAGTAGCCGGATCGACCGTCTCGTCCGTGGATCCGAAAAAATAGCTGAGTAACGATCCCATACCGGTAATCGATGTGTAGGACGATTTATCCGGGTAATAATAATCGCTTTCTAACTTATAAATATATATCCTCGAGCGATTGGGTTAAATTCGACACGCGCGCGACAGTATGCGACTGTTTTCGTTAAAGCCTTGACAGGAACTGCGCGTCGACTGCTAATATCTTTTCTTTTCAAAGACAGCACGTTTCATCTTTCCATCTCGGTAGTGGGGCGCATATATGGATGGACGGGCGAGGTAATTCCCCGCAACCTGTACTTTCGATTAACTTTACTAAATATTTCCTTCTCCTTTCTACAGTTGCTTCAAAAATACGTATTACGTATGAATGACATTCATGTTTTTTCATATTTTTCTTTTGAGGATGTACTGGAGATAATTCGAAACGGTAGCAAAAATCGGAAAATTTCACCAGTCACTGATAACAGCATTCTAATGCTTCTGTGCAAATTTCAACTCAATTCTCACTAAATTGTTTAAAAGTTATAACAAATTGAATATTATACGTATTCGGAAGTTATAAATATCGAAAAAACGGTAGTGGTTACGTGTAATTTTTTTCTGTCAAATTTTATCAACTTGTACTAAACAATTTTTAAGAAATTATCCACTTGTTTGATAATGAAATAAATTTCCTTCTCTAAAAGTACGTAAAAATTCATTAAATCGATGAGGTTTTATTGATGTTTTTTTTTCTACTGCCAGTACACATAAAAAATGTTAATAACCGAGTTTGAACAATTTTATCTAAAATTTTATTTTTTTTATTTAAACAATAAATAATATGAAAATTGTTAATAAAACGTTAGAAAACTATCGAATATCATTGTCAATAACATAATACAAAATTTTAATTTTCTAACAGAAAAACGAAGACTAAATTTAACAATTCATTATGAAAAAGTCACTTTTTTCAGGGATACATCCCAGTTCATCCTCAACAGGCTCAAAAACATGAAATTTAAAAACTTGTCGCTTGAGAAATTTATTTGTTGTCCCTGTTAATTTGCATACATCTCAAGGGAGTATAGGAGACACTTTTCAGTAATCATAAAAAATCGCTGAAATTTTGGCAAGTCATTTGTGAAAATGTATAAAAATTGTCCTCCAAATTTGAAAATGATTCACTGAATGGTCAAAAATAAGATATTGTGTACTAAAAAATCTCGTTTCAAATGAACGTCTCTGTCTTTTATAGAAAATTCACAAATTTGCTCCAAAAATTCATTAAAAATATGAGATCGTGTTCATAATTTTTTCCATAATTGGCACACAAATAGAGTGTCAAGGATTTTATTTTATTATAATTGTTTAAACAAAATTAATTGTTAAAATGGTTTAATTAACAAGCGGAAGTTGTTAATCGCTATTGTAGCTAATACACAAAAAATTCAGAACCCTTTGAAAAGTCTAGAAAGTAAAAAATGCGCAAATTTTCGTTCTGAACATACTTTTGACATGAACGGTACCTACCATTCCCCCTTAATAACCGAAATTAAAAATTAACAAAAATAGATAATAATTTAATAAAAATTGTCGATAAAAGATTAGAAAACTATTGAGCATACCTCTAAATGAAATAATAAAAAATTGTAACTTATCAACAGAAAAGCAAAGACTAAATTATAAAAATTAAAATTTTTTTAAATTAAAAAACATTTTAATTCAAATTCATTATGGAAAGTTATCTTTGCTCAAGGATTCTATATCCTTAATATTGATACCGTGAACTCTGAGAATTTGTACAAAATATATTTATTCAACTTTTATTTCTTGGACATTGATTGTTCATGTGGAATATTTATTTAACAAATTGATATTCATTCAAGAACTTTTTCAACGAATTTCGAATTTTTTGATGATTGAAATTCATTAAATGATTTTGAGCATAATAGAGATTTCGTAAAGGTCTTTTTAACGATTCGAAAAATGTAGTTTTGACTTTAGTTAAAAAGCTTCCGATGGACTGATCGCGTAATAAAAGTATGGAAAAGAGTCGCGCAAAGTATCATGAAAGGAGAATATTTATTCCAAGTTTCCATCGCGGATGGGAGGAGGATGTTCCGAATGAGGTACTTGCGCGGGTGTCCATTATGTAGAAGAGAGCACACAGGTGTACGGCATTGCCGCACGAACACGTGCGTTCAAAGTTACTCCACGGAAACATTCCTAAAGCCATTTTGAACGACCTTTTGCTCCCTTTTTCAGCCAAGGAAGGAATGCGAGTTTGCGCTCGTACAACTTTTCATTCCAGACAAAACACAGAACTTCAACCCATAGTTTGAATAGTCTCATATCCGATAGATAGAGATCCATTAAAAATTGAAAAAAAAAACACATACACGATGAACGATTCAATTGAAAAAACAAAAAAATCCATTTATTTCAAAAAAATACTTTGATGAATATGAATAATATTTGTGCACGATCGTAAACTTAATAAAAAAATCACTTTTTTTAGTGAATTATTATATAGGAGTGGAGTGAGACGGAGCGAGGAAAGGTCTCGACTTTATCTGACCCTGGAGCCCGAGAAATGGCGACGTGATAAAAATATTCTACCAAAAATAAAACATATATAAAATATGAGGCACGTTTCCTACGCTCTTTGCACTAACGTCAGGTATGAGGCCTTCGTAATCTCTCCGTTTTTCATTTTTATTATTGTTTTTTTTTCTTTTATTTATTTGAAGAAACGTATAGTGTATCAAACGAAGGTCGGTGTGCTCGAAAAATAGAGAGACTCCAAATTCTCGTCGCCAGATAAATGAAAAAGAATGGAGCCAATCGAGTGATAAATCTGGTAATGAGTACACATAATCGTAGAATATAGATTTAGTCACAAGTGCATAAGTCGATATTTCCGAGTTAATTGTCATAAAAGATTACTTTCTACAGTCAAAGAATAAAATTTTTCCACGAATGATAAAAAATAACATAACAGTTATAGAATAAAATTTGAATTCGTCGAACGATTCGTCAACAATAAAGTTAAGATTCCAGGTGGGCGAACATGATGGTCCAAGCTCCGGTCATCGTTTTTTGCCACGTGTCCTCGACTTCCTGTGTGAAATCTTTCCCAACGTTTCTGCGCAGCACACCGAGCATAACTATCGTCATTTTCTGAAAATAATTTAGCAAACGGTCCATTACAACGGTGTACAAGAAAAAGTGCAAAGCTCTCGAAATACCTTGCCAGTGAAGCTCTGAAAACAAATCGCGATGCGAGTGTAATTTAAGAATTTACTGGAGATATGAACGGTGGTAAAAATTTGAAAATTTCATCAGTCATTGATAATAGGACTCTAATGCTTCTGTCCAAATTTCAACTCGATTCACTTAATCGTTTAAAAGTTATAATTTATTTAATATTAAACGTATTTTTATGCAGATTCGTCAAAAATGAAATTATAATAAATTATAAATATCGAAAAAACGATAGTAGTTACTTGTACATTTTTTTCTCAAGATGTTTAAATATTAAAGAATCTTTCTGCCAAATTTTATCAACTTGTACTAAAAGCAATTTTTAAGAAATGATCCACTTATGTGATAATAAAACGAATTTCCCCCTCTTAAATTACTTAAAAATTGATTGAGACGATGAGCTTTTTCTGGTATTTTTTTTCTACCGTCAGTACACATAAAAATATTAATAACCGAGTTTGAACAATTTTATCTAAAATTTTTCTTTTTTAATTATTTAAACAAGAAATAATATAAAAATTGGCGGTGAAACATCAGAAACCAAGTGAATGTCATTCTAAGTATCAGAATAAAAAATTTCAGTTTTCTAACAGGAAAACAAAGATTAAATTTTAAGGATGTACCTATAGACCCTTTTTAAAAAATCATAAAAAATTCCAATTCACGTTGTCTCTGATGGAAAATTCACCAATTTGCTTCAAAAAATTATTCAAACCATAAGTTTTTGTTCATATTTTTTGTCCACAATTGGCACATATGAACAATTTTAAAAACCGAGTTTAAACAAGTCGGTTCGAATCTTTTGTTTTTTAATTGTTTAATCAATAATTGAATGAAAATTTTTGATGAATCATCAGAAATCAATTGAATATCAGCCTAAATATCAGAATAAAAAATGTCAACTTTCCAACAAGAAATCAAAGCTCAAATTTTAACAAAATTCATTATGGAAATGTCACATTTTTCAGGGTTTGTACCTCCAGTTCATCCTTAACAATTTGTAATATTTCCTTCATACATCGATATTTTTTGAAATTCTCTGTAGGATTTTTTTTCTCGCATTGAACGATGCGAAATCGCAGTCATCGTTTATTACCGATATGATTGCGATACGGAGATTACATGATTGCCCGATAAAAACGAAATGTAACAAAATTGATGAAACGTGGCCAATCAACGAGCAACAATTCAACTGTTCCAATATTATTGCTCTCATTAAATGCGAAGCCTTTCGTGCAACGAGAGAGAGAGAGAGAGAGAGAGAAGAAAAACGGAAGGGAGACAAAAAAAATGGAGCCTCATCGGTTCTTTGCGCCCGGACAATCGAGGCGCAAGAATTTAATGATCTACGTTTCCAGTCCCTCATACGGAGCTGAAATTGATGTTTAGCACGTGCACGTCCGTCCGTCTCACTCTCTCGCTCTCTCACGTACGTGAAATATAGTATTATTAGAGGGATATTTGAATATTGCACAACAAGAGAGCCACTGGAATTCCTAATGAGTTTTTAATTAAAGTTTATGGGCATTATACTGTGTAAACGAGGTCAACGAGTCCCGAATTCTCTCGCTTTGTAATTTCTCATCTTTTCGTGCAGCGCGCCGTCTCTCGAAATCAAACGCCACGATCGAATTTCACGAGCATCGAGCTCATTGAAATATATATTGTTGAAATAAAGAAAAAAAAGAAATTAACTGAAAAATGACATCGTCAACGGAGCAACGTGCAAAATGAAGCGTCAAGTGTCAAAGGGATTTTGTAAACACAACCAGAGAGAGAGAGAGAGAGAGAGAGAGCAGGTAATTTTGATGGAATATGCGCTGGATGAGTGTGAAACTTACGTGAAAAGATTGCAACTGTAGTCCACGATTTTTGTGTCTCGAGCCAAGGCCCTGAAGATGTGGTACCAGACGACTCGTGTCATTCAAATTCTCGATCATGTAATTTAGAGCCTTTACCACATTTACTCCGTGAGCCTGGAACTTTTTATTCGTCGCCAATTCGGCGCGCGGCACGTCTTTGAACGACTTGAACATGGATTGATAATCCGGATGTGCATCCATGAGACTGAAAAAATAGATTTTTCCTTTCATTTTTCAACACCGCGTGGGAAATTAAAAATAAGAAAAGTTTATAAGATATGTCGAATGATATTCAATAGCTTTCTGATGTTTCATCAATAATTTTCATATTTTTTGTTCAGACAAAAAAAAATATTTTTCGAAAAACTTGTCTAAGAATGTACCGGAGATAATTTGAAACGGTGGCAAAAATCTGAAAATTTAACGAGCTACTGATAATAGAATTCGAATGCTTCTATGCAAATTTCAACAAAGTCACTGAATAATTTGAAAGTTATAACAAATTGAATATTAAACGTATTCGAAATTATAAAAATTTATAAATATCAAAAAAACGATAGTAGTTACCTGTAAATTCTTTCGCATGGTGTTTAAATATTAAAGAATCTTTCTGCCAAATTCCATCAAGTCGTACTAAACAGTTTTTAAGTAATTATCCACTTATGTGAAAATAAAATGAATATCCCTCTCTAAAAGTACGTATAAAAATTAATTAACACGATGAGCTTTTTTTGATAATTTTTTCTACTGTCAGTACACATAAAAAATGTTAATAATCGAGTTTGAAACAATTTTATCTAAAACTTTTCAGTTTTAATTGTTGATACAAGAAATAATATAAAAATGTTTAATAAAACAATTAGCAAACTATTGAGTATAATTGTAAATAACGTAATATAAAATTTGAACTTTCTAACAAAAAAATGGAAAGTAAATTTTAACAATTCATTATGAAAAAGTCTGATGCGTGTACTGGTAACAGTGTACTGATAGCAGAAAAAAAATCAACAAAATCCCATCGTTTTAATCAATTTTTACGTACCGTTAGAAAGGAAAAGTCGTTTTGTTGTCATGCATCGATAATTTCTTAAAAACAGTTCAGTAAACAAGTTAATAAAATTTGAGAGAAAATTTCTTTAATATTTAAACATCTTGAAAAGAAAATTGACAAGTGACTACTGTCATTTTTTCGATATTTATAATTTATTATAATTTCGTTTTCGATGAAACTGCATAAAAATACGTATAATATGCACTTTATTATAACTTTAAACGATCTAGTGAATTGAATTGAAATTTTCATAAAATTATAAGAGTTCTATTATCAATGACTGGTAAAATTTTCAGATTATTATCATCGTTCCGGGTTATACAGTACATCCTTAAATATTAATTAAAATTAATAAGCAATCAGCAAACTTCGAAAGAAAATCCATACGTATACTTATACGCACATACGATCTACGTGATTTTGTTCCTCAATTCCATCGATTTAAAAGGACACAGAATTGTTTTGACGTACATACAAATGAGATTCAGTCAGAGGCGCGAGAACGCGTGTATACAGACGTTTTGAAACCGCGTACACATGAATATGGAACGAGAAAGGGAAAAGAAATCCTCAACGATTTGGACAGATCCACGTAAATGAATGCGCGGTGAAAAACTTTTGACACTTTTTTTTTCAAAATCGTCTCACACATACTTATTTCCATCATATAGATTTGAATTTTTTAATCTCCTCGCTCGTCTCGCTGCGTCAATCCCGTTGAACTTTTCCGCCTCGGAGCGCTCTGAGCCCGGCGCTTAATGAAATGTCATAAAAGGGAATATTCGAAAATTCGTAGCGACCGCGGCATCGTTTCCGACGAGATAATTACACCGGCTGGAGTAACGATTAATCGAGAATCGATAGATGAAGTGCCTCTCGTGTACGGAAGCGCAAAAGCGAAAGAGAGACGAAGAGAGAGAGAGAGAGAGAGCAGAGAGAGCAGAAAGAGAGAGATAAAAATTGAGAGAGGATGCGAGATGGGAGATAAATTCGTCAGAATCGCGGCGATAGTGCATAGTTAATTACCTCAACATAACATCGACACCAGAAGCCACAATATCCTTCGCCAATATAGCCCAGGTCGACTGTATTATATCGATCTCACGTTGGCTCAATCCGGTGACCGGATCAACTTTCTCTTGACCACAAGTTGCCATTTCGTACCCTCTGTCATTTTGTAAACAAACAAACTTTTCATTACAATTATTCTCTTTTCACCCCAAAATCCTTCGTACGAAAATTCACATTTTTTTTCAAATAATTTATAATAACAAAAATAAAATAAAAATATTATACACTTTTGTTATGTTAAAAAAAACGAAATATATAATTTTATGAAAATTATAATGTTTTCGATAAGAATGAGAAAATGAAATCTTACCTTGGACTAAAAAATATTCACTTCTGTTTATCCCGGAAATTCCCGGCGTTTCCGAATTTCGTAAAGAGCGAGTCAGATATGATAAAATATATAAAATAAAAAAGCGCACAATTCGAGTCGTTTATTTATTTAGATTTAGATGAGTAAAATCGAATTTGTTTTTCTGCTCGCGGGGGTAAAGCGAGATGTCAAAATTAGAAAAAATGTGTAAAAGTGCGCGTATATTCGTGACAAAATGGGCTGTCGCGAAGAGACGGAAACGCAGTCGATCCTCACTGTCTCGCTCCTCGAGTCCTACTACATTCATCTTTCAATAACGCGGGAGTCGCGCGCGATACCCTTCCGTGCCCCAGGCTGCAGGGGGGGTAACGCAGATATATCTGACGTCTCTCCCTCTCCCTGTCACCGTCTCGCTCCGGCCAATTCTTCGCCCCTGTCTCTTACTCTCTTCGCGAAGCAAGATGTGCGCTACACACGGGCTCGGTAATATCGATAAAAATTGATCCGTGTGTCGGGAAGAACCTCTTTCAACAACCTCTGCAGCTGTACTCATCATCCCCCTTTATTAATGATAATAATAATAATAATACTCTTTTATTATCATTATTATTGTTCTTCTTGGTTTTTTTTTTCATAATATAAAATTACTTGTTCACATTTTTTTCTCTTCTTCTACGTGGAAGAAAACTTCATTCGACGTTTCACCATTTTCTTTCTTTCGAATAGAGTGTGACAGAGCTTTCTATTCGATTTCGTTAATCTTTTTACATTTTCGATGCTCATGTTCAAATGTCCTATATCGTTCAAAATCGAACTTTGCTATTTTCTCTGAGAATAGACATTTTTGGAAGAAAAAAAAAAGAATCACGTAGTTCTCTTTCTATCAAAGAATAATGTGATTCTTTTGTTTTTTTCGAAAATATCAAAAATCTCTAAGAAAATAGCAAATCCGTTTTGTATCTGTCCCTTTCGCGCTCGTAGGAGTTAAACATCACCTTAAGGAGGTTGGTTAGGGAGATCAATATGGTAAGAATTTAATAAAAATTGGTGATAGTATTCTTCAACCTGAAATATGATTATGTGAATTTTTT
>JAPYYX010004367.1:0-11382 GCA_030522605.1 Cremastinae sp. B BG-2022a | reverse complement strand
GGTTTTAAATTAAAAAATTCACTTTTTGATAGTTTTGACGAATTGTGCGTAACAGAAGTGAGGTTAGATTTACCCCTTAACCCGTCATTCATCACACATATTTAATATTTTATAATGTTTTTTGACGGTTACGATATTTCATTCGCGTATGTACGTATTCAGAAGATGAATAAGAATCTGACGATTGTTTTTGGTTTTCAAATCTTGGAAAAAAGTTATAAAAAAAAGGAAAATAAATAACTCTGCTTGATATGCCAATGTGTACCGCTGTCTGTGAATGGAGAAAACGTAATTTTCAAAAATTAATATCTCTGAAACCAGACGGTAAATTACGTACAAATTTTGAACAATAACGTTTCATCTACTTATTTATTGTTTCTCAAATTTTTGTTAATCTTAATATTGGAATAGCATTTGTCATCGAACTACTTTAAATTCACTGAAAAAAGCAGAGTAAGACGTTGACAAATTTACAATTTGCTCAGCCAGAAAAAAAGTTGGATCTTCATCATATTCAGAAAATCAAATCGAGTAGGCGATAATTGCTAGCTGAAAAAAAATGAAGTGCGATGAATTATTATCGCGATGACTGAAAGGCAAGAAAAATAATGGCTTATACCACGGAGATTAATGGTCGAAATAATGAAAGAAGCGATGAGGAAAAAAGAAACGAAAAAAACAGCCGGTAAAATTGACGGAATCAGGTCAGAGGCTAAATACCGTAAAAAGTTGGATATAATATGAAAGTTTTCTCGATTATGGAAATTTACTTAGCCAGCGCGAGGAGAACATTTCTTTAAAAATATCCCACGGTGAAAAGAAATGGTTGGTGTAATACTCTGCGAGATAACATCGCGAAGAAAATCTAATAACGAAGATGAAAAATAATTGAAACATTGCTAAATAAATTATTTTACGATTTTTTAACGCTCTTTTCATTTCGCTAAATTGGGATGAAAATGGGCGTGAAAACGTCAAGCTACGGAATAATTGGCATTTTCTTTTCATTCCCTCTATATCCCTGGGGAAGGACGAGAGAGAGTGCGAGGGGAAAAACGAAACATGTGTGTAGAGCCAAAAACACGTAAGAGCTCTTAAAAAGCTCGTCATGAAGAATGTATAGTCCTCCGCACGATTCATCCCCTAACACGAGAATTTTCCTCAACGCACGAGAATCATCCCTACAATCCATTTGCTCGAAGACTCTGACCATCACTTAATTAATGAAATTACGAAAATATCTTTTATTTTTCTCTCCCGCACGCACTCACGCGTATGGTCAATCAAAATTAATCGAAATTTCACCCTCCGGAGAGAAAAAATCCAGATTGAAATTAACACACGAAGTCTCGTTTCGTTTTTTCAGTTAAAAAGATCTCATCAGAGGGTAAATAAAATTTAATTAACGCGACACGAATGTAAATGTAGAAAAAAAGACAAATTTAAAAAATTTGAATACATCGTGTAATTAAAAAAAAAATGTTTGGTGGTTTTTTGTATCTTGTAAAGATTTTCCTGGGCTGAGGGAAATGTCGAATTCACTCGTGTTTACGAGCGAATCGAGTCCTTAATCAGTTCTGGCAACTGGTCAAAGACTAACACAACGCGGTGGCGTACAGTTGTAACACACGTATGTCAATTTTTCGTGTCAAATGGGCGACTGCGAGGCTACGACGTAGACGTCAAAGGCCAACCGGGTGACCCGGTCTTGATCTCTATTCTCAGGAGGTCGTAAAATTTAGCGAACACGGAAAATCGCATTTTCTTTCCACTTCTCTCGCGCCTCGACGCAATTTGCGCACGAAAAAATTTTACAGGCCCTCGTTTTTCGCATTAAACGAAAAAAAAAGGAAACACTTTCTCAAAATTTCATTTTTTTTCGTTGCTAATGTAATCGTAAAAGTTCAAGGCTGCAGTCAGAATGAAGCAGTGATAAAAAATACTCGAAAAATTTGAGAAAAAAAAACACAATGAAAAAAGAGCGTAAAATAAAAAGGGCGGAGTAAAATAGTTGTAAAAAAGTTTTCCGAAAACAACCTGGAAAAATATTTTTGAGAATGAAGCGATAAAAAAGCAGATGAAACTTTGCACATGACGACAAAATTGTCAAAAATTTACCCAACTTTTTCACTTCAATAAAAAAAAAATCTAATTTCTAAAAAAATGTTTCCAAAAGAAAAAATATTCAAAAAATTTTAATGTTGATAAAAATAAATCCTAAATTAATAAATAAAATAAGGGAAGACTCACCGAACACGGAAGTGCTTCGGATCCGAGAAAGTCCAGATGAAAGGTCCTCGAATCTTCCTTAACACAAACACAGCACTCACTTTTTCATACGCATAAATTCATGTTCACGTCGTCGAGATTTCATTTCTCCTCTAATTTAATTTCCTTTTTTATGAATGGACGGTATTAGCGAGAGAAAACAAAAGTTGGCGGGTCGCGTAATATGAGAGACGGGAGAATGAAAATCGAGTCGCTCGGCCGAGCTCGGTGACTCGTACGAAAGCTCGCGATCCCGAAGGGTCGAATTTAATAACAAAGGGAGTGGGCATATAAGCGAGGCGGAATATGTGTACCGAATTTAATTTACTGCGCGAATTTATCCTTCAAAGAAAGGAAAAACACGGAAAAAAATTTCATTCCGCTTAATAAAATTCCATCAAAATTTTTTAATAATAGTACAAGAATTTTACTGTAAAATGAAAAAGCTCCGGACGATTCTACCTTCGATATTTATGAAATTTGTCAGACTAAGAAATTGCGACGAATATATGAATATTTAAAAAAACATAAAAATATGAAAAATCGAGAATGCGCGTCGGAGTTTCAAAAACTTGAAAAATCGACGCATATCATGCAACCAAGAATTATTGCTAAACAAAGAAATAATAATGACGTAAAATATTTCAATAGAATGAAAAGTCGAAAGGTCAGCAAGATGAATCACCATGCAGGATAATTCCACTGACAACAATCACATCGGTATCGCGTACGAGTGCATTCGATATTTGGCAATCTCGCGCGAGTGAGATAATCGTACTCGAGAGCGAGACGAGACAGAGAGAAGGAGGAGAGGAGTCGAGAGGCCGACAAAAAAAAGAGCGAGAGAGAGACAGACGGACAGTGAGTATGAAGCGAAAGGTTTCGCGGCAAGTATCACACTGAGGGGTTGTTTCCTCGGTTCTCCTCGCGCAACGACAGCGACGCCATCCCTCGAGCTTCTGTATCACTGCTGTAGGAGAAAGAGAAAGAAAGAATGGATGGAGAATGAGAGAATGAAATAGAATAAGAGAGAGAGAGGGAGGGAGAGAGAGAGGAACGCAACGACACGAAAGAAAAATCCTCGCGGCTCTGTCAAACCCCTCACGGGCACTCTTGTCTCGCCAAACGACTCCGCTCGAGCCTCCGGCTAAAACTACAGCGGCGAGACTCCTCCGTGGGTCTCGTACGATCCCTTGCCACAAGGCCAAACCAACGCGAGTGACCGCGGCCGGCGACTGAAGCCTCGACGGGGTGTTGCACGGTGGTTTGGCGAAACACGGCCGGGTATGACTATGGAGGGGGGGACTGGGATAGGGGCGGGGAACGATAGAACACTACCGAATTGAGTATCAAGGCATTCGACCGGGTAAACAAAGGACGAGGAAAAGAATTTTCGACGCGAGGAGCGTTCTTGTTGTCGAATAAATAGTGTTGAGTTATGAGAAATTGATGAAATTGCTGGATATTAGGCTTAGGGGAGGTTTATTAATCTTGGAGAATTTTTATTTTGGGGTTAACCTCGGGGAGAATAATTTTGGACTCCATTTTCTGTTGACGGTCAATGACTTTCGATCTGATTCGCTTCGTACGTGCTGAATGCGAGTTCGAAAATAAAGTTTGGAGCTTCGCGATCGGATGTTCCTTGATAAGCATTAAATGAGTGACGTGAACGAGAATCGTTGTCAAAAACATTACATGAAAAAGCACTCCAGAAAGAAATCTCTGAAAATTTCGAAGATAATTTGTCAGAATAAAATGACTCGCGTCTCTCGTGCTGTTTTCGTCGAATGCAATCCGTAAGCTTGTTCCGGCTCGCGTCCAAGCTGTCAAGTTCATTGCTGAATAATGACTAATGTCAAGAGAAATTACCTAAAATGCTCCGAATTATTTTCACGACAAATTTCCGAATTTGTCGATGGTACATTCGTTTTATATTAATTTACTCACGTAAAAACTGTCGGAAAAGTAAAATGCTTGAGATTATTTTAGAAATACACTTTGAACACTCTCGGTGATATTTTTTCTCTCCTAAATGTAACGGAAAAAGAGAATGAGAGTCTTTCTTTTTAAAAAATGTTCCGTGACCCTCACTCGACCTTGACGACCCCGCGCTTCGAACACTTCAAACACTTCGCGACACTTCTCATTTCGTTTCTCTCGTCGCACTAAGGCTTCACCGCTGACGCTTCGATAACAATGCCACACGTGTTCATGCTTTGATCTTCGCTTAACGAATATAATTTTTTCTATGAAATTTTCTTGGCATCGAGCTTCCGGCCGACGAAAAAGCATAAACGCGTCGCGAGCGCCCGAAACGGAACGACATTGAGCGTGATTTATTTCGAATCGCGATTCCTTACTCACTAGCTTCGTAGTGCAAGTATTTTTGTTTACATTCGCGCATAACGAGACTCACTGTTCTGAGAAACTATTTTATAACGAGATGACCGTTATTTCGCGCGTTGACTGGCCCCGCCGGTTTGTTTTCAACTGCCGGTATAAATGGAACTAATTTGCGACAAATTTTTTTGAGATGGCGCTAGTGTCGCAGCGTCAACAGACGATTCGCCATGAGAGAAATAATAACAACACTGATACTGCATTTGAGCAGCTATTCAAAGATGTGCTGAGTGAAAGGGAAGTTTTTTTACACTCATGGCTCTAAAATACCAGATAAACAATATGACTGTTCATTCCAATACCCAAGACGCAACTATGTTTAGATCTCATAAACTTTCATCTATTATTACGGCAGAAGCTATGGCCATTGTGGAGACACTTAAAATTATAGATAAAATTGATAAAAGAAAATTTGCTATATTTTCGGATTCAGAAAGTGTACTCAAAGCAATCTCAGAACTACCGAACTTGTCTTGTAAATCGTATCTTCCTATGTATATCAGAGATGGGTTACGAAAATTAGAGGAAAAAGAAAATGACGTCAAACTAATTTGGGTCCCTGCTCATAGGGGCATCAAAGGAAATGAATGGGCAGATCAAACGACAAAAGATGCGATTAAAAACGGTAGAGACACTGAACTGCTGTTGCCTCTGTCTGATTTTAAAGCAAAGTCGAAAAAATTACTTAAGGAGGAATTTTATGAATGGTGTGTAACAACTGGTATGAATAAGGAACGAAAATATTTTGAATACTATTACAGATTTAAGTCACAACCCTGGTTTAAAAAGTTAAAATAGAATAGAAGATTTATAGTTTCAGTAAGCCGCTTGAGAAGCGGTCATAATTCTCTAAGGGAATCTTTAGCGCGTTTCAACATAGTTGAGTTAGCAAAATGTGATTGCAACGAATCGGACGAAACTATGAACCACATTTTCTGGCAGTGTTCTCGCTTCAATAATGAAAGAAAAGACTTGATAAAAAGTCTTCAGAAGCTAAATTTTTGAGCACCATATTGTATGGAAATGTTTTTACATGCTATGGAAACTGAAGCTCTTGAAGCCTTCGAAAAATTTATTAACGCAACCAAACTAAATATGTAAAAAATTTAACTAAATGTTTATTTTTAATATAATTATTATTTAAAAAAGTATAGATTTAAGATAAAAAGTTCCTACTCACTGTACGTATTACAAGGTTAAGAAAAAGTTATTGTATCTAAGTACAGAGGCTCAAGTGAAAAAACAGCGGCTAGATGGGAGTTTTACCCAAGGCCTCCCTTCTTTGTTTTTTATGTCTTTTGTACTGTTTTGTGCAATAAAAAAAAGACGATTCGCCAAACTGCTAAAACATCGAAAAAATAATCGGATTTTTTTCTGTGTCCATGCACAAGAATTTTACTACACGTTCACTAGAAAATATTTTTCCGACGCGATGTTTTGTCGATGTAATGTATTAAATATTTTTTTTGTCAAATTTTTTTGAAAATTTGTGTGACATTTTTTATCATCTGGATGAGTTCAAATTTCAACCACCAGGTCCGCACGATCAACAAGTGACGCCATGGAATTTTTATAAGCTGTTTATACTTTATTTCACTTTTACGCCTGAGCTTCAAGTAAAATACGTAATTTATTGACGCATAAAAAACGTATCTGTGACGTGAATGATTTTCCTTCAGATTTTATACATTCGCATGCCGTGAGAATGAAATTGTCTTATCGCAAAGTACACCCAACGGAGGGAAAGAAATTTCCGAGACATTTTTTTTACTTGCACATGTCCTTGTCTTCGCAACGTCAAACATTGTGTTGTGAAAATGATATACGCGCATCAACCGTTTACGTTAATAACCAGAAGAGTACAGTTTCTCGTTCAAAAATTTTTTTTCTCACGATTACACAATTGCGTGTGCAAGAGCTTATTGCATTCGTTTTTTTATAGCACACGATATACAGTCTAACCAAAAAAGTCCAATGAAAACAAAACACGGAGCAAGTGAGTATAGGAATTTCAGATAAAAAGTTTAATTGTTAAAAATTAATTGTTAATTAAAGTTTAATTGTTTTTTTACTTGGTATTGACAATTTTACGTGATTTCGATTGTTTTTCATCAATAAATGATTAAAAAAATGTACGCATGTGTTCATATTTACTTATTGAATCGTCTGTTATGGTCGAAAATAATTTCGAAGTGAGGAAATATTATTGTAACGATAAAAAAATTTAACAAGTCTTGGAAACGACTGTACGACCGATACATCCTGAAAGAGTTATTACGTTCGATATATGGCTCTCTCACAATACGAAACGACTAAGTAAAACGCATTCATGTTACATATTCCAGTTTTGGCAGTTGGACAGCGTCGTCGAGTTGCATCGAAGAAATTCTTTTTTTACAACTTAAAATTTATAAAAACTTCTGTAAAAAAGGCATCAAAATGAATCAGAGTTTATTTTTATTACCGATATTCTTTTTTGTCTGTCTTCTGTTTCGTGAGTTAATTTTTTTTAACAGAAAATGCAGTTTGAGTATTAGAATGTGACAAGTTTTTTTTTTCAATAAAATCAAGATACGGCAACATCGCTGAGCACGAGGGTCGTTGGTGGTGACAAAGTCAATATTAAAGTGGTACCTTTCATGGTAAGCTTACGTCACTTTGAAACTTCCAGTTAATTTTTTAATCGGTGGTTAAGGTATTCCTAGCGCAAGGAGGGGTATAACGAAATCTTGATCTCGTTTTTTCTCATATTCCAAGTGGACTGAGCATTTAAGTCCATTAAGAAAAGTTATTGCAAATCAATTAAAAAAAAACATACTCAAAATTCGAATCGAACCTACGTAAAGTTTATTTTTTTCCTATATTAAAAAACTCATTGAAGCCAGAAAGTGAAGCCGCGCAGTGTGAAGTCGCTAAAAAATTTTTGTTTTTTCACTCCGAGGTGATTATGATTGGTTCTTTTGACCACGTTCAAACTAAATTTCAACCTAATTTTTACGATTTTGTCCATTATATAACAAATAACCTTTAGGCAGGATCAACTTCAATTTCGAGTAGGTTGTTCTTTAGTCGATTTGCAACAACTTTTCTTAACAAACTTAAATGCTCAGTTAACTCGAAATGTAAGAAAAACGAGGTACAAAATTTCGATCTCCCACCAGCGATCGTACTACCTTAATCAATATAATAGTTTTACAACGACTGAAAATTCGATAGTTATGAAGGTTCTATTTTTACATATTCCCTTTCTTGTTAATGTTAATGAAACTTTTTCAACATACAGAATTATCCATAGAAATAAGACATAATAATAATAAATGATATTATAACAATAAAAGGATCAATAAATTGTAATTGTTTAATTAAGAAGACATTTTTATGGTTATGAATTGGCATCGCGAAAATCTTTACAAAAATAAGTCAAATACTCACAAAAACACCATCAAGATGGTGTAAAAAAGGAGGCAAATACATTTTTTCATAGCATTGCGGTGAATAATAAAGAGGTTGTCGTAACATGATAAATCTACTAAATAAAATTTATAAATATACAAAAATGCGATCAGAGTACGATAACAATGAAGAATGAAATTTCGAAAAAAATACTTGCCGAGTTTATTATTAAATAAATACATATTTCGGCAAGTATTTTTGTCGAAATTCTTCATTTTTATTGCACTCTGATTGCATTTTTATATATTTATAAATTCTTTAGTATATTTCTTCAAACATTTTAACTTTCGTCGACTAACGTTGTTTTGAGTGGTCGTTGAAGCTAACGATGGGTCATTCGTGTCCGACGCTTATTTTACAATGTTTAAGTCTTTGGAAAAATTTGAAAAAATTCATAGACATTCTGTGAACCCTCAACTGAATAGAAATAATTTGTTGTAACCAAAACAAAGAAAATAAAGTAACTATTTTATGCAAAATTTAGAGACGCAGGCAGTGATGCAGTATAGAGATGCAGGCATTTTCAACGATAATGTTGAAAAAATCATATCTCCTACATTGTTTTGAATACATTAAAAACCCCACGGCATTTTTTCATTGAAATAACAATTCCGGCAATGGGCTGTTCTGTTATCTTCATCACAAACTTTTTCCCCCCAGTCCCAAATTTGTAATCGGAAGGGTATAAGAGAAATTGATATTGAAAATTTTGGCTGGGACGCAAATGACCCATCGTTAGTGTTTGCGAGTTAATTATATTTAACTAATAAATAAATAATAACCATTATTTAGCGAATTTATCGTGTTACGACAACCTCTTTACCATTTACCGCAATACTATGAAAAAATGTACTTGCCTCCTTTTTACCACGTTTTTTTTCATCATCTTGATGGTGTTCTTGTGAGTAATTCATCAGACGATTATTGTAATTTATTGTTAACATCTTTTTTACCATCATCAGCCGGAATAAAATTATTTATCATCGAAAATTTCGTATCTCGGCTTAACCCTCTCAGACCGAGACATATTTAACGTTGGAGAAAAATGATTTCCTTTATAGTTTTATTTCAAAATACATTCTAATTGAAGAATCCATCGTAACATAACATTTTTTTTCGTGGGAAATACGAGTTCGTAAATGCTGTGTGCGCAGTCAACCTGTATGGCAAACTACCTGTTTTTTATGAACTCTAACAACTAACACCGTCAATACATCATATCAACTTTCATTTTGAAGGATACAACGTTTGAAGTATGAGAAACAAATATGCACTAACTTTTTTTTTGGCGATAACTAAAGCATGCTTTTTTACAACGCCAACTCAACGCGAGACGCTGTCGACATGTAGAAGCAACATACGGTCCGAAAGGGTTAATCACCCTTATCCGATTGAAATTTTTTCTAAAATCCGGCTAATCATTCCGCGAAGGAGAAAAATGTATCTATGCTGAAAAAGTCAAGTAATTTGGGAGTGTGGTGTTCAAAATATCGATAACAAAGTGTTTATATACAATTCCAGTTGTCTCTGAGATTGAACAATGAGCACGTATGCGGGGCTGCGATTCTTGACAGAAATTGGGGAGTGACAGCGGCGCATTGTATTCTTCCGTAAGTTTGAACAGTAATTAGTGAAAATCTAAATTATTTGATAGAAAAGTTACGGCATATGTAGGAGGGTCGTTTTCGGCGGGGCGCTACCAAGCGTACAATTCTTGATAGAAAAATCTGAAAAAATGCATGGTTTATCTTGAAGATATCCTTCATAAGTACGAACAGGAATTTTTCGGATATTTTTATTTTTAATATTATTTTTTTCAACAAATATGAAGTAAAATTTTCGAGAAATTCGGAAAAGTAATTTTGGCATGGACACAACCAACCCCCCTACATACACGGAGGATTAAAAATTGTATACTATATTGCATCTACCTAGAAGATGCCTGTTTTTATTTTTCGAACGGCATTCGGTAAATTCCGATCCGTTCGGCTGATTCAAAAGATATCGTTAATTTGCAATTATCGAAAGTTCTTTGCAGATAATTCAGAACGTGAGAGAACGTTGTAGAAAAAAAAGTATCTGCACGTTTTTTAAGATACGTTCCAGTGATACTGACACGTGTCACTATCATTGAAAATGTGTGGCAAAAAATAGTTTCAAAATTCCGCTAACTTTTCTAGACAATTGAAGACGTGATGGAATGTGATGAAAAAAAATATCAGTGCTTGTTTAAGAATAAATGTCTCTAATTGAAAACGTGCTAATCAGAACAAATTCTAATTTCACCACTGAACAGCTTAGATATGGACGATTAGGATCTTTTTGGAATTTTTAGTCTTTATGCAGATTCGTATAAAAAGAGATGCTTCGCTTTATTTTTTCACAAAGTGTTTCAACATTAAAATCGTGAAATTTTACTCCGTCGTTTTCTTCTTTGGTCACATCGGTGATACGAAAGAGGAAGAAAAAAGTTAAGGATCCAAAATATCAGGATGTGGACCAAGCTCCTGCTCGCGTTGTTTTGCCAAATTGGCATGATATGGTCGTATCAGATGCGCCCGTCGTATCTAGGCCGTTCTATAAATGTATATCAACCTTATACGTTCAGTGATTGTTTCATGAGAGTTATACGGAAGAGACATTTCATGGGTAGACCTGACCCAGACTCCGACACAACAGAGATTTTAAAGAAAAACTTCAAAACGGAAATTTACAATGCCGTACCGATCAGACCCAACTTCGAATATAAGGGCATTGGCGAACGCACTATCACAGTTTGCCCTACCTTGGAAAAATTGTTCGAAGCTTACTTCCGACCTATCAGCATAGAAGGAGTCGATTCACATTGGAATTTGCTCTCCAACGATTTTACTTCATCTGACCTAACCGAAAGATTTGGTTTTCCTGAAAAATACGCTACAAAAGACTATGGATACGTTCTAATCAAGACCTCCTTATTACAACATGAAGCGAAGATTTCCACGCCACATGATCGTCTTGTGTTGAAAGATGCTGTTCAAGAAAAACTTGATGGAATCCGGAATGACGACACTAAAAGCATCCGCGACTTTGCTAAAGAGTATGGAACGCATTTCATAACTTCATATGCTCTTGGAGGATTGTTGTACCAAGTAAGTAGACATCGCACTATCAATGACCACAGCGAGTGAAGTACTTCTTTTGCATTACCATCTATTTTTTCAGGTTTTTGTGTATAACAGAACAGCCTTTGTTCAAGTTGACGAAGGCCTAAGTTGGCGA
>JAPYYX010004366.1:1022-15162 GCA_030522605.1 Cremastinae sp. B BG-2022a | reverse complement strand
ATAATATCAGATAATCCATCGTGCCAGTTTTTCCGTTTCTTGATCCATTTGCTCCAACGTTTGCAAACGCTCACGAGAAAATTGCAGAGAGTGAAAGAGAAAAAAGAGACCCAACCGATCGCCTGACTTATCCCCACGCTTTAACCTTATACGCAATGCCAATTATTCCTCTTTTACTTTCGATATTATTCTCCCCCATTTCCTCATTTATTTCCCATTGCATATATTTTTCTAACTTTCTTTCAACAAGAAACTTTATCGAATTTTATATATACGTTTCAATTGAATAGTTGTATGATTTATTTATTAAAAAAATGATTAAAAATTATTTATGTTGATTATAACCATTATTATTATTGTCCAATAATAATTATTAACGCGATTGAATATTTTTCTGCCAGATTAGAAAACAATTCACTAAATATTAGAGTGTAATCTGCAGCACTGGGAAAAAAACGAAAGAAAACCAAGTTAAATACGGTCAAGCGTATGCATGCGCTTTCATGTGATCGCGAGAAACAGTTTAAAATCACATTTCACCGTTCGACCTTTCTGTTGCTCTAATTTTTTCCTAAGCCCGTTGAATTATCTGAAAAACTTGTAATTCTTTATTTTATGACATGAGCCTTTACTTTTGTGATTCATAAAACATTTTCTTAACATATTATTTACTGAATTTGGAAAGTCTGGGATTAATTTTTCGATTCGTTATGTACTCATTTTTGACAAATTGGTTTTTCTTTTTTTACCATTCATATATCGTCTGAATTCAATAACAATGTGGTTTGTGCTTTTTCAATGAGATGTACATAAAAAAAATATTGGTGCAAAGAAATAAGTCTACGTCCAGGCCGAGAACTCCTGCAACGAAAAATTATACGAACTACGTTAGAGCGAAAAAATATTTTTTAAAATTGAAATATTTTTGGCGTTCGTTGAATACTTACATTCCCATGTTCATATTGTCATCGGTTATGCACATTTTTGCGAAACTTGATAATTGAATGCGCTTCTGTTCATCTATTTTCGCAGAGTTCATCGCACAATCTAAGAACGAGAGTTCACAACTGCAGAGACGAACTCTGTGTTCGCCATTATTAGTTATGCCGTAGTCTGTTTTTCCTGGTTCGATAAATATTGCGCATTTATGTTCGTCAGTACAGCACCTGTCGGACACTGTCCTCTCGCGTTTGATATCATTAACATCTCGACACCAGTAATTTTGACCTTGAAAAAAAGTTTAACTTATCATTAAATTTCTTTCTAATTGTAGTTCCGTTAGCAGAGAATGATAAATTTAGACAACTTTGGAGTTCAAAGTCATTTGAACCCAACACTAAATCGTTTTATGATTTGATATACAATTTTTTATTGTACTGGGAAAGAGAGTGCTGAAGTTTTTTTGGTTTTGTTTGCTTTTTTAAATATAGATGCTTTTAAATACTTCCTTAATTTCGAGTTATGTATTCTTCGCAAAAAATAACCAATTAATCGTTCTTTCTTAAATTTTCGATATTTTCGTGAAAATTATAAATAAATTCTTTTACAAGTTTCACGACTTAAAAACGTGATTTGAACTTTCATTAGAAACAGTAACAAGCAATAAAAAAATCCAGTTTTAGATATTCGTATTTATTCAAAAAAATAAGAAAATGAAGACAATTTCAAGTTACCTGGAGCTCCAAAATTTGGTCGTGGCGTCGTGGATTCATCTGCCGAAATTTGTTCGGCAAAAAAGAAAAGTACCACGAAAGTTGGAACAAAAGCTTTCATTGTCATTGGCTGTACGATATAATAAGTTATCATCCAGATGATGAATAACCGAGTCCTTATATAGTAACAAATTGCGCAATAATCGAACTTTTGTTACATCTGTGTACATAAATTGTATGTACAATAGCATAAAAATGTGTTTCCATCACTGTAAATGGTGTTTTTATGGTATGCGGGTCTCTAAAGTTTTCTTCTTTGTGAGCAAACACAGTTCAAAGTTCTTGTGTATGTCATACGAATATATGCTTCGTAAGTACAAAAATATTATTGATCTGCTACTGGCATGTCTGTGTTTGATAACCTTATCAAACTTGCCTTACAGAGAAATGGGAAGGGTAAAGAAAAAAGCGGGTTAGATCGGAATCATATGGCGTACAGCCAAAACTTTCATAAATAAAAAATAATTCTTTCTTTCGAATATAAAAACATCAAAAAATTCTCTTCTAATATTCTTGAACGAATTTGCTTGATAAAAAAATAGTGCAGTAAACTTTTATATTTATCGCAAAGGATAAATTAATAAATTATTAAAATTTTATTTAAATGTACAATAAATTATATTATTGAAGGCTGAAACTACTTGATCAAGAATAGTTTGCGATCAAGATGAATCCAAAGTAAAGAATCGAGTCCATTAAATTTTCCATTCGCAACGCTGTCTAGAAATTACTCCACCACTTTTATAAGTATGCTCGTAAAAATTCCGTTTCTTTTCTGACAGTCCATATATTTCACAATATCTATATTTTTATTACAACTTTTTTTTTAATACAAAAAATTTTTTTCGCTGACGTGTTTTCTAATTTTTCGAATCCGTATCTCGGGTATCCTCATTTCGGAGATTCTGACTCATCGCGATGATCCATCGAACAAAAGAATGGAGCTGCGAGTCTATTTCTCATTTTTATATACCGCCGAGCGCCATCTGAGAATTCATTCAACTTTTTCGAATTTTCAAAAAACTGAAAATAAAAAAAATAAACAAACCACAAATGTAAACTTCAATCTCACAATTTTCTTCGGTAAATTTCATCTAATAATCGATAAGATCGAACTAAAATTCTCAATTAGTCGGAAAATGCGCCGAGAGCGCGTTGCATCGGGGAGTAAATGCTATTGGTAATGGAGATTGGAAACGACGACGCATGTTCCGCACACGTACACACATGCATGGACGAAACGAGCACGAGAGAGGACGGAAATAGAGAGAGAGAAAGAGAAGAGCGGAGGCGTAGATCGCGCGCGCTTGCTGCTGCCGCTGTCTCCGCTCTCGTCCCCTCCCATCCCGTGCGAGCATCGAGTACTCGCGTTTTCGAACCCGAGAAACAGTATCTCGGGAGGGGTTTTCTGTACAGAATAGTTTCGTTCGCGTTGTCTCCGTAGCCGGTCGCAACCGATCCCTCTCCTCTCTCGCTCTTTTTCCTTTTTCTCTCCTGACGTACGAAAAAGAAATAAAAAGAGAGCAACGGAGACAAAGGTAGACCTTGCACCGAGATCTTTGTATCGCGATTCTGCTTTTTCGTCAATTTCATTTGCTCTCATGAAGAAAAACAATTCGTTATCGTGCAGTGAGAATATGAGGTGAAAAATTTGACAATCACGTGGTAAGTTCGCGAAATTTCAAAAATTAGTGAAACGATTTTTCGACTTGTTTTCCTCGTGCCCGAACGCGATGACCCTGAAACGAGAGATAAGAAGAATAATGGAAATCTTTGAGGAGCTTCAAATCTTTTTTTTGTGCAATTTGTTTTTTTCTGAGGTTCGAACTCTCAGTGCGAGATCGTGCGAGTCGCGGAATAAGGAGTGGTGGGAAATACAGAGATGACGATAAATGCGTGACGCACAATAAAAAATTTTTATCTTCCATTCGGTTTTTCGTCTTGGATTCCTTCCTGCACTATCCCACCGGGCCGGAAGTGCGCCGCTGCCTCGTTCGGCATTCGGTGCCGAGTCTCGAGTTTCCGGCGGCGACAGACAAAAAAAGGATCGAAGCGATAGGCCTCGAAAAATAAAGGAAGATGCTTCTCCCGACGACGAGAGCAACTCGACGTCGTCGCGAATTATTCACGGCCTTGATTCGCGAGAGACCGATTCTGATCCGACAATCGACGCGCGTTCCCGTGCCCTACCTACCTTTGTTTATTTATCTCCCGTACGTGAGCGCCTGAAAGATTTTCTCCAAGATGAAACACCATTCGCGCATTTTTACTGCACTATCATTTGCATTTTTTTCTTCCATACGATTCATTATTTATGGTAATTGCTTTTCATTTAAAAGCAGAGACTATTGTCTGAGTTTCGTGGACAACAAGAAATAAATTAAAAGTATTTGCAGAATTCTAAAGAATATTGTTAAAACTTTTTAAAACGGGTTTGTCGTTATGAAATTTTGACATTTGGAGACAATTACAAGAAATTATTTAAAATGTAAAATGTTTTTACTCTGAAAGTATTAGTCGTCTCATTTTTGTTCACAATATTTATTTTTCTCTATTTTTAAAACACATCAATATTTGTGTTTCGAAGTAATTTGTATTTACATAAATATAAATACTTATTTTCTTAATAAATTAAAAACAAAATCATTTGGGACTATCGACACTCTTCATTGAAAGTGTGAAACGTAATTTTTCTTTAATTTTAATTTTAACAAATATTCATTATCTTATGAAAGAGAAAGACTCGAAATTTTTTTAAATGCAATTTTTTTATTATGAAAAGAAGAGCTCATGTATGTCCTTTGAAAAGGGAGCGTCGAGAGAGAATTAAACGAGTTCCATCCTCTTGGCCTGCGCTTCGGAGCGATGGGGTGTCACTAAACTCGTGACAACTCGATCCCACGAGAGCTTTTAACGCACAGAGAGAGAGAGAGAGAGCGAGGAGGACGCGCGTAGAGAATCGTCAAACGGATATGGACGATATACGTTCTTGCTCGATTTACCCCTTTCCTCCGTCTCTTTCTCCCTTTCTCTCGCTCTCTCTCCCTCGCCGGTTCGTTCCGGCTCGATAATGGCTCGCGTCTATCGCGCGATAATGTTTTTGCGCTCGTAGCTTCGCCGATCGGACGAAGCTCCCACCGAGAATTAGCTCTCAATTGTTCCGACTACGCTCGCTCTTAATCTCGTCTCCGACCCTTCGTTTGTCGCGATTATTTCCCCAAAATACATTTTTTATTTCTTACATCTGAGTAATTACATTTTTTGCACTCTCATTATCTTAATTTTTTTTCCGCCCGAGTTTCTCACTCTCTTTTTTCGCGTCGACGAATTTCTTTGATCCTTCACCTTCGTCATAATTATTCTGAAATATTTCTTATTTTTTTAGTGCAATTTTTTTGTGCATGCTAACATTTTTTCTTATTTTCGTTGTAATTTTTTTTCTTTCGTTGCTTATGTACTTTTGCACTCTCATTTTCTGTGCCAGAGAATTTCTTTGACCCCTTATCACGTCACGATTATTTTCTCACAATATTTTTTTTCTTATTTTTCATATTTATATCTTTTTTGCTTTATTCTCTCTGACTTTTTCTCTCTCATTATTTTTTTCTTTTTCCTTGACGCGTTTTTTCATACCTACCCAGTCTCGTTTTCTGCATCAGAGGATTTTTCCGACCCTTCGTTTCGTCACGTCTATTTTCCCAAAAAAATGTTTTTTTTTCTCCTTTCTGGATGAAGCTATCTTTTTCGTTTTCTCTTTTATGACGTCCTTCGGTGACACGATATTCTCGGACAAAACATCCTCCGGCAGAATATCCGAGTCAAAATGTCCATGAAATACAATTCCATATCCGAATTACTTCACAGCATTTTAATACCGGTTTTTTCAAACGTAAACACTGAGATCACAATTATAATAACTCGCCCGTATTCATGTTAGTATTTCCGATGAGCCATCATCGTTGGACAAAGTTCAAAAAGTTAAAAAATTTATTTATAGAATAAAATAAAAAATACTAATCGCACAGTAAAATTATTAAAATTAATTGTAACGTATACGTTGATGCAATTAATTTTTCCCTCATATCATCATCAGAAAAAAAAATTCTCAACGTTTTTTACCACTGAATATTTTTTCTCGTATTTATTATGAAAGGATAATACGAATGACCTACAAAAACTTTTTCCCCATTCTCCCTTCATTCTTTTTTGGATTCTCGTTTCCTGAATTACTGAAATTTCTGCGTTAAAAATTCATTCGAAAAGTTCAAAAAATTTATTTGCAAATAAAATAAAAAAATATCAAGTGTACATTCAAATGTGTAACGTTAATTATAATGTACTTGGACTTATTTAATTGTTCTATCTTCCTCACATCATCATCGAAAAAAAGATATTCGTGAAAGTTTTTACCATTGAAAAGTTTTTATGTATTTATTATGAGCGGATTAAGCCTACAAAAATTTTTTTCTCATCCGTTCCTCTTTCTTTTTCGGCCTCTCGTTTCCTGAATTAGTGAAATTCTCACGTTCAAAATTCGTTCGTCCGTTCAAGCAACATTGTTTCGGAAATGAGAAAAGTCGGTCCGACCACACGCGCGCCTCGTTGCGCCGCTTTTACATCGTTATATCTCCAGAGGCGTTTGAGCCCTTTTCTCCCTCCTCGGAGCATGCTCGACAAGCCAAATCCACCTACTTGGTGGAACCTGTTCGTTGCCTACCCACGCAGCTATCCGAGATTTGCTTTCGCGGCTGCAGCTCGCAGTTATTGCCTCACGATTCCTTTTTTTCCTCTCTTCCATTATTCGCGTCCTCGTTGCGATCATTTCCCCCAACAGAATTCTTTCCCTCTCGTGTTTTTTCTCTTAATTTGCTCCAGTGGATTCGCGCGTCAGTCTCATTTTGTCCAGACGCGATAAAATAAAATAAAAATTTGTTTTTATTAAACTCTTTTTTTTAGAGATTGTTTATAGTTGAATAATTTTTGTTTTTTACTCTTGCGATTCTTATGCGTAAGCGTGAATCTCGTTCATGACACTCAGTGGCTCGCGCTCTGTTCAATTCAAATTTATAGTGTTCAAATTGCGGAGCTTCGTATAAATTCCGTGGGCGTTATTAGGCGTCTCGCAGTCAACAGGTGTGATCGATTTAAACACTATACGTTTCAATACGTTTCAAGCATTTAAATTTTAAAAAATCGTCCAGGTCGATCCTAACTCTTTGAGCATCGAAAATACAAATTTTACAAACTGCGAGCGCTTTTAGCGCGATTCAAATTGAGGCCTTATTTTAGCTTTCTTCTTATTTTTTCTTTCTATTCAATCGACGCTAACTTCAATGGGGTCGGAACTTTGTATATTTATCTCGGTGTCAATTGGTAATGTTTAGATGAACCGCGCTCAAGGTGCCGTTCCTGGGATGAAGTAGGTGGAGCCCAAGCGACGAGAATGGAGGCTACCGCGGCGAAGCAGCATCCGATTCTCGAGGGCACGAGATCAAACGCCTCAGCGCAGTCCGCGAGGAGCGAGGACTCGTGGTGCTCCGCGTCGGACCACGATCTCTCTTCCGATGACGAGAGCGAACGCAGCAACGTCAGTGTCAAGTGAGTATCAACACTCTTCTCCTTCCTTCTAATTTTTTTCTATTTTTCTTCCTCGTTTTCACCGCGTGATTCCGCGTACAATTTCAGTCTAAAGTTCTCTTTAGCTCTAAAGTCATTGCGCGTTAGACGACCAAAGGTTTTTAATTAACATCGACAAATATATTTTTCACTCAAAAATTCAAAAAAAAAATGGATTTCCGGTTTTTAACTAAAAATACTCTCAAATATTTCTAAGGTTATACTCTCCTTCAACGTCAATTTAAAGTTACGTAAACGTAAGTGGCAATGACTAAAATTGAGCTCAAAATTTCATTGAGAATCTAATTTTCATTTTTCCTATTTTTACATATAATTTACACAAAGGTTTTTCCTCTATTATTCATTTCCGCGTACGATTCGACTTCAAATTCCTTGTTTCAAAATCGATTCACGACGAAAATTTTTGATTAATGTTCATGAATACAATTTTTCAATCGACAAAAAAAATCATATTTCATTCGATCGATTTTGAACCGATAATACTGTCAAATATTTCTAGCTTCCGTCTTCCCTTCAACGTCAATTCAAAGTTACGTAAACGTCACTGGCAATGACAAATTGAGTTCAAAATTTCAGCAATGATATTAAAAGTGAAGAGCAACAATTTGATTATGAAAAGCGAGATATCAGTTTACAAGAATTACTGGATATTTCGAGTATCTGTCCAGCTCGGAAAAAATTACCACAAGCTCCAATTGAGCTTATGATTATTATTACGAGTCTGGTACTTCTGTCGTCAAATTTTTTACATTGGTCAGCAGTCCACGTTACCAGCGAATGTGCTATTTCTCCACTTTTGTGCCTATGACGAGCCGCAATCGATTAACGTTCAAAGTTTAGTCGGAATTTACATTGTTTACAATCCTATCCAAAGCTAACGTATTGACTCAACGTTTTTATTCCTTCGCGTCCATGGAGCTGAGGAATTCCACTCGGTCAACTCACCGTAAATTACTGTCGAACGAACGCAACACGTGTCCATGATTATTTCGTACGATGGAGAAAATAAAAGGAAATGTTATTCTTGAGGCATAATGTCAGTAAAATAATTTGTAAAAAAATTGTTTCAGGAGTAATAGTCAGCTCAGGAATACGTTGCACAAGGCGAGGACTTTGTGGAGGTCCCAGAACATGAGGTTGGGAAACACAGAGAGTTTGGAATCACCGCTGGGACAGAGTCGTTTGGCGCGATGGTTCAGCATTCGTCGAGGCTCGACCCATCAGTACGACGTCGACTCGTCGGACAGCGTGTCCCTGACGAGTCCGATAAAGGCGCCGCAGATGCCTCAGCTGAGCGAGGCGAGTACCGAGCAATATTTTCACAACGAGAAATCGTTCCTTGACATCGTTGATTCTCCTCGTAACGTGATTATAAGAGCATCGATTATTCACGATTCCAGGTTGAAGAGGAGAACGGAGCGATGGTGCAGTTTCAGTGTATGCAGCAACGAAGACAACCGCCGCCGAGTCTTCCCCCGGCTCCGTCGAATTTAACCGCGCAACAACTCAAAAGACGACACATCGTCGGGGCAATCGTTCACTCGGAGAACAGCTACGTCGCGACACTCCAGAGGCTGGTCAATGTGAGTTAGAAGTTTATGTTCGATTCCGTTGAGAAATGCGAAGACTAAAAAAGGAGCCGTCGAGGGAATGAAATCGAAGAGATGAATAAAATTAAAAATTATTGTAGGACTATAAAAAACCACTGGAAGAATCATCGCCGCCGATTCTTAGTCAAACAAAGATTGCGACGCTCTTTCATAGACTGCCGGAGATTCTTCAGTGTCACACGATATTCAGGATAGCGCTGGCCGAGTGTGTAAGATCATGGGACAAGGATGAGAGGCTCGGGGACGTTTTCGTTGCGAGTTTCAGCAAAGCGATCGTCCTTGATATCTACAGTGGGTTTATAAACAATTTCTCGGTAGCAATGGACCTCGCCAAACAGGAATCCAAGAGAAAAACAGCGCTCGCTGACTTTTTCAAGGTAAGAAAAAAGGCTCTCGTGTTTCTCGCCCGTATCTGTTACAGTAGTCCTGACTCTCGTAATTTCTCTTTCGTTGAAGGTCAAACAGATAAGCGCCCACGATAGGCTCTCCTTCTTCGGGCTGATGGTGAAGCCGGTCCAGAGGTTTCCGCAGTTTATACTCTTCCTACAGGTAAACACAGTTCTCTCGATCCGCCCAGTAATTACGCCCGAGGGGATTACTATAGCGATTAATTGCAGGATCTCTTGAAACACACGCCGCAAGGACATCACGACCGAATGTCACTGCAGCTGGCTCTGACGCAATTGGAGAGTCTAGCCGAGATGTTGAACGAGAGAAAACGCGAGGCCGAGCAGTTCCAGGCTTTTAAGGAAATGCTTAGACACGTTTCCGGCAAATTGGCGCATCGACCGCTCTCCTCCTCCTCCCGTTATCTCATAAGGGAGGACAACGTAACGCAATTGGTACGTTCTGCTTCTAAAACGATCCATCAAAACCAGATTTTATCCGTTAATAACGATTATTGCCTTTATGCGGGTAGGAATTCAATCAGGGCGGCATGATTACCAAATCGAAGAGACGGAGACTGCTTTTATTGAACGACTTGGTCGTTTGCGTATCTGTCGCACCAAGATCTGTCGAAGACTTTTCCGGAAGCGAGAGACTGACGCTGAAGTGGACGTATCCGGTGTCCAAAAAAATGTCTTATACAGATACAAGACACCAGTGCCTCACCCACCCTGAGTCGCCTTTTAACTGCTGGATTAAATAAAGGAGGAAGTTTAAAGTCTGAAAAAAGCGGAGAGGGTGGACAGGCAGGAGCGGACAGTCTCTGCGTGGAGATGAACGACCTTATGCACGATTATGAAGTCATGTCTAGGATAAGCGATTTAGTTGGACAGTTGAAAGGGACTTATGAGGTAAATTTTTCATTTCTATTCTTGTATTATTTTATACTATTTTTTAAATATTTTTTATTTACATATATATTTTTATATGAACAGGGTATGACGCCGGGGAGGACTAAAGAAATATTACAATCGATACAATCATCTATACAACAGAAAGACGAGGACATGGTTTGGGCGGATAGCTGTTGTCTGCAACTTACAACAAAACAAGGTCAGATGTATACCTTCCAAACGGAAAATCCTCTCGTGAAAAAAGACTGGATAACGGAATTGCGATTAGCCCAGCTGGCGCTTGACCCGAATAATTCACCATCTTGGGAAGTGCCGGAGCAAGAGCAGAGGCCATCGACGAAGATGCCACTCTTTGTCAGTTCGCAACCGGTCTATCGTTCGCAGCATCAGTCAGAAGTCCGTTGCGGTTGTTACTATACGACGAAAAATCCTCGTCCGAGCCGACGACGCGGTAGACACCAGAGTTATCTGTGGATTTGCACGGGCGACGGGGTCTCGAGTCACGTAACGGTATTCGGACAGTCGACAACGGCGACCTCGACCTCGCTGAAACAAGCAACAACGTTCGATCTCGTGGAGACACGAGTCGCTGCTATCGAGTTTGTCAGAGGCATTACGAACGAGCCAACATCCGACCTTGTCTGGATGGGCACGGATTCTCGAAAAATTCTTATCTACGGAGCTTCCGAGCCGGAGAAACAAGAAGAGCTCGGCAGTCACGCAGTCCCTGGAGCGATCGTCCAGATAAAGTACCACTGCGAAAATGTTTTCGTCGCTCTAGCAACGGGTTCGCTTCTCGTGTTTAGGAGACAGGCGGATGGAGGTTGGGCATTCCGCGAGCCAACGGTAATAACACTCGGAACGGATCCGGTCGCGTGTCTCATGCCGATAAACGCTTCGGTGTACGCAGCGTGCGGAAAAAAAGTGTGGGTACTGAACGGAACAACCGGTGATATAACCAAGAGTTTCAGCGCTCAACACGAGCACGTCGGAAACGTGAAGTTGATGGCACATTCAGGCGTTGGCCTGTGGGTAGCTTTGAAAAATTCCAGTACCGTTTGTCTGTACCATACTGAGACGTTCAAGCATCTTCAAGATATAAACATCGCCTCGAACGTCCTTCGAGTGACCAAGTCGAGTGGTTCAAACTCTTCTAGCTCTAATTCTTGTGGGGACAGTCTCAACAACAATCAGACTGCAGTGACGGTGACAGCATTGATGGCTTGCAAGGGTTTACTCTGGGTTGGTACGAACGTCGGCATCAGTCTGACAATACCATTGCCAAGGCTCGAAGGTGTTCCGATAATAAGCGGGCGAGTTAACATCTCCTACCACGCTCACTTTGGCCCTATAACATTTTTATTAGCGATACAAAGTGCGAAAGGAACACTCGGTAACTGCGTCAATGAAGAAGCTGAGGAGGATCAACTTGTACAGCTTCGAGGGACAAGAGACAACTCGAATGAGCAAACTCAGCGAGGCAATCGCGACCGAGCCAGTCTCGATTCATCTTTCTCCTACAATGTCGGTAAACTCAAGCAACAGCTCGCCGGCAGTCCTGTGATGCTCAGACGCAAGAGAAGCAAAGAAAATGAGTTCAGAGGCTCGAAGACTTTACCTCGAGGTCTTGGATGCGGTGGTGGTTTTCTTTCGAGCTCCATGACGAGCTCTCAGAGTTCCGGCGAGACGTGCGACGTTTATGGACTCTACGGAGAACTCATGTACGTCAAAGATTACGAAAATGAGAACGGCTCTGGTATAGATCCCGTATACGAGACTCTCCGGAGAAGCGATCCCGAGCTGGCTGCGATTCCCAACAAGGTCAGCACTCTCGATCGACGATTGAAGATGAAAATAACGAGACCGAGGTCTTTGGATCTTTCGAACTGGTCAGTCGACTCCCACGCGAGTTCTCTCTACACGTCATCCGGATCTGAAGAAAATTTGTCGATGAAGGCGGGTAAACTATCCAGAAACAGCAGCAGCGCCAGTCGCAACGGACCATACGACAACAGCGTTCTCGTCGGTAATCAAGCTCCGACGATTCCGGAGGTGGCCAGTGATCCAATTCAGACGAAAATGAAACCTCCACCCGGCAAGAAAAATGCAAAAGGAGCTTTGCAGAGTGATCAACCCAAAAGAACGGTACTGACTCTCATGGGAGGCCGAGGATACGTCAACTGGAGACAACAAAATGCGCCGATCGCCACTGATAAGAGCCCCAAGTCCGCATACACCATAAAAGATCCCAACAGCAACGACGCGCACATTGTTCTCTGGGAAATGAAGTTATGATCCGTTAGGCAATTATTCGAAAAACTCTTCACGATCGGGGGCTATCGAAGCTTCTTGAGATTTTTTTTATATTAGGTTCTCTCGGAGCTCCTAAAAATTGCCTCATAACTTACAAAAGCCCCATGTCTTTTATTTAGCATGTACGTGCGTCGAATCGGACTGTTGAGCAGCTCAAATCCTCCCTGTGCGAATCGAGAAAACGTATTTTGGTGCTCACGTACTGCTAGCCTTGTTTATAATGTATAAAAAATCTTTAGGAATCTCAGTTGATGTTACAAGCATAGACCTATTATATATATAGCAACGTTAGGTATGTATTCAATTTTGGACGGAACCGTGCCTTTTTTTTACCTCAGTCTGGCTGATCCGCAGCGAGACAGAGATAGACAAACGGAAAGAGCTTTAATCAAAGTTTCGTTGTGTTTTTAAAATCCGTCGCCTATGGCCATTGAGAAAGTCATGATATATTTATTATCCTATTCGTATTTAGAATCGTTGATTCTCCTATAAAGACTTCCGAAACAAAATTGAGAATCGCCAAAGAGATTAGAAATGACACGAGCGAAAAAAACAAGGAGATAAATTGCGAGAACTTCGTCAGTCTTTTTTTCACATTACGGATAAAGTATTACAATTCTTTTGCACCATTGTACCTTTCGAATTATTCTAAAAACATATTTTTTTCCTTTCTTTTCACAAGGGTCGAGACGGACGATGGGTACTCGAAGCGTTTCGAGACTGGTGACTCTGTTCGATATTAATCATTCCTTTGAGTAACAAAAACTCAAGAACCCCATACGAAATTCAGATATTTTTCCGACTGTTCGTTGGATAGATATATTACGCTGAGATACAAAAAATTCATATGTATATGAATATATATATATAAGTATACACACTTTGACAGAATTGTTTGTGCAAATGGATTATAATCCGATCGGGCCATGTTAGAACTAGAAAAAAATTCGTTATCGAGTGTTTCTACCTTTTACATTTTACAATTGTTGAAAATACTAGATGAACAAGAAATACATTACTTTTTCGAACATACATTTTTATAATTCAATACTCAAAATCTACACTGTATCCCGTTGATCTAATTCAGACTTATTTTAATCAGGATGAGCATACTGGACAGCGTTATGTACATATAATTGTGGCAATTATTTTATTCAACAGACTACTCGACCAGAAATTATAATTTCATTAAGATTCCATTCTTTTTCTATTTATATGAATCCCTACTCAACGTAAAAGAAAAACGATCAATATTTATTATTTAAAATTCGTTTGTGTGATAAAGGGAAAGTTTGAGGAAAAATGATTGCCAAACCATTCTCTAAATACGTTGTATCAATAGTTTTTTTTTTTATTTTAAAACATATCACATGTCTCATTCGATGTACATACAGTACAGGAGTTGCTCGAGATATGTTAAAATAAAAATTCCTAGGTCCTTGATTCGTTAACTCTGTAACAAATAAGGATATTGTCAGATTTGTAAAACCTTCATTATCACAAATTAAGTAATTAAAAATCTCAATGTTTACCAATCTTACTGTTTTTATAGCTGATTTATCACCCA